>PVJC01052711.1:0-11053 GCA_004026665.1 Murina feae
ATAAGGCTTTACCCACATATTTTTAAGTATGTAAACTTGAGGATGGAACTATTGACTCAATAAAGTCAAGATAATAAGTAATAATGATGCAATAAATTCAGATTGTTTTTGCTTGATAATTACTTTTTTATCATTCTTCAACAACAAAGTTTTGCTTTTTCCTGTAAGCTTAAGGAAGCCTTGAACAGGGTCATGCTTTACTCATCTTGATAGACTTAACCTTAGTATAGTGCTAAGAACAGAGTAGGAATCAATATATTTTTGTTGGCTGATGGGATGAAAGAAATACCAAAGCATACTTTTACTGGAATCAAGAGCTCAAGATGAAGATATCTATTCCCAATGTATGAATGCTAATTATTTCCTTATTTAGAACTTTGTCATATACTTATCTATTTAAAATAATAATTTATAATCATTGTATGTCTAATTCAAAATTGCATTTTGGGAGACTATTATATACGGATAGAAATAATATCTTTCTCCCTCACTCACTCCCCATGTAAATACATACACTAGGAACTAGAATCTTACTTAAGTTAAATCAGGTGAGGGTTATACTGGTGCAAGTTTTCCTTCTCTCATATTAAAATGAATTATTTTAAAATATTTTTGATGAAAGAAAATATAATAAATAGTGTTAATTTTTAAAACTGAAAGAAATGGCAACATGAATAAACAAGGGAGGCATTTAAATATTGCCATAGAGGTGGACTGAATGTTGTTTCTAAGAACTCATTCTGATTTGAATAATTTTGGGTTTAGATATGTAGTTATAAATAAAGGGGTATCCTTATCTGAACCAATGACATTCTTTTTTTCTGAGAGGGTACACTTGAAACTAAAGCGATATAATACACATTTAGAATCATTATTTGGTTTGCAAATGCCACATTCTAATTTTGAATTTGAAAAAAAATGCTATAATTCTGCAACAAAAGGAACAATAACTACATGAAAATTCTCAGTACAATTTTGTTTGAGCTAATTTGGTGTATATCCAGTTACACCAGTCTGGTGAAATCTGATTAAATAATAGAGATCTAACACATACTTAAGCAAAAACACCAAAGACAAAGATATATAAATATAACTGTTCCATTCACATAAAACACACTACTGAATGTTAAGGAGGTAAATATATTCATGGATAAGCCCAAGAATTAGAAGAATACAAATGTCACAGAAGAAGCTTTTGATTAATTTAAATTCAACTTAATTTGACAAAACAAGATAAAGTGCCTTCTCTATGGAAATCATTCTGTTGATGGAGAAATGGTTATAATTTTAAAACCATTTGTTTCTGGATCTCTTCTAGTGAAAACACTGACAAAGTGGAGCTCTTAAAGTAATTGGGAAAATTATGCTCCATCATGACAATATGTTTTTTTCTTTGATGTCTGAACGTTTGCTTTAAGAAAGTCATGGAGCTTTTTGTCAAAATAGTAAGTGATGACTATTCCTTTATATGATTAGAAACTAAGCCAATTGTCCAGGTGAATTCTGCATTTATTCAAAATGCTCAAATCAAATCCTCAATAACATCTGCTGCTACAGATTCGTTGGTGGTAGGAGTTCAATCTGCAGAGATTTACCCCTTTGACCTTCATTTGTGAGAATTAATTTCTGATCCACTTTACTAGTATTTCTGATCTTTCTGTTGAGTTTTTATTGTTGTTGTTTGTTATTCTCCCCACCCACTTTGCCCTGGTGGTCAATAGTCTTCCTCTTATTGTGCTTAGCATCTGCTACTGTGCCACTCCTTTCCAGTCAAAGCAGAAGGTAACTTCAACACAGGCTAATTAAATGGTGCTGGAAGTTAGTTAACAGGTGGTGGTCCCAGCTGCCCTAGTTGTATAAACAGATACATCTGGCATCGTAATGGGCAGAAATGGCAATAGTAATACCTGAATGAATGGAGTGTTCTTTCCATAGCATTAATTAGGAAGCAGGAAGAAATACGGCCTTTTTTTTTTTATAGAGGAGAAATTTGATTTTGGGGTACAGTGATCACATTTGAGATTTTGAATAAAAAGTCAGAATCCCTTATCATTTAAGCTGTGCTCTTTCTCATCACAGAATGTTTAAACTGATTACCACTCCTCCCAAGTATGTCAACAAAGCATGTACCCAATCAGTGCTGCTACTTAATATGTTGAATGATATTTAAGAAAGATACACATAATTATTAAATTTAGTAAAAATATCAAATAATTTACTTAACATTCTGGAATTACTAAACTAAGTTATATTATTACTTATTTAGATAAACAATATAGTGTGGTATTTAGGAGCCACTAAACTGGCCAAGTTGTTTTATCTTGTCTGTGTCTCACTTTCTTCATTTATAAAATGTGAAATAATACAATCTATTTAATAGAAGTGTCAGAGAAGCAAATATTTGTGAGGACCTTACTTTAGTCTTGAACACCTAATAAGAAGTCAGGAAATGTTAGCTATCATTATAATTAATCCAAATTAGAAATCAATTTAAAAAGGATCATTTAACAATTCTTAATGATAAAATCCTTATGTATTTTCTTCTTAAAATGAAAAATGATATATTCTTTCTCTAAGTGCCAATTCAGAGTTTATATAGGGGTCAAAATGAATAAGGGACCAGTTAAAATTAAAGAGAAAATTGGATTTTGCAATTTCATTTTTCTCTAGCCATGTTTATCATGTTTTTCCATTGAATTTCTTCAGCACACATTTTCGTAGAATACCCACCAAATGGGTCAGAAACTACTTCCACGTGCACTGCATTTAATACTTATGGCAGACTTCTTGAACTGCAGACTTTAGTTTCCCTAATTGTCTGGTTGCTTTGTGCTGACAAGGATGAATTCACTCCATTTTATTTCTTTTGGGAAAACAACACTTGATATTGAATTTACAGACTTCCTTACTCTTAAGAAAAAGCTATTTCCCCCTTGCCCAGTGCTGTTTCAACCTTTTCCCTAGATCACTTGGTCAGTGCCATCCCCCGCCCCCGCCCCCACCCCCTCGCCTTCCCCAGCTGTTCTGTGACCAGGCAGCAGTCCACCTGCGGCCTTTGCGGGCGGCTCTGAGGCTGCATTCACTCAACTGCTAAAGGGACAAATTTCCTCCATAGTCTCTTCATTGTCTGCTTTTTCTAACCACAGTCACGGTTTTTGTGCTCTTCATCCTAATTGTGCTTTTGATTATTGGGGTCATTTTGTGCCTTCAGCTTTCCCAGAGGTCACAGAGATTAGCTGTGTCCAATGGAGGCTCAGAGAGAGCGGGGGCTTATCCCCATTCATTCACCTCCATTGATTTCCCCTCAGTGTGAGAGTGGCAAGGGTGGTCGGTCACTTTTCCCTTTTTGTACTCCCATTTGGCAATTTCCTTGCAGCTCTATCCCACTTCTCCTTGGAGGATAGTTGTTTGTAGTGATGGTTGTGGCACTGAAGCAAATCTAGGAAGAAAGCTGGGAAAGTACCAAAGTAGGGCCCTGCCGATGGAATGAGTTTTTCCTCTATTGTTTCAGTGCACTTAGCTCACAGCCATTCAACACTTCCATTTCATAATGTCAAGCTGCAATTTAACAGCAGTCCGTTTCTCAGCTATTCGTCAGAGTGTAATCAATTGCACATGCATATTGCATACATAATTACATATACTCTATCAACTATAATTATATATACTATCATAACATATGTACTATGTGTGTTTTTTCTCTGTTTTACTTTGCTGATTCTGACTTTGTGTTTTTCATGCACTGGCATTCCAGTATTAGAATATTCTGATTTGCATTTGTGGTTTTATTTTTATTTTTAAAAAATATATTTTATTGATTTTTTACAGAGAGGAAGGGAGAGGGATAGAGAGTTAGAAACATCGATGAGAGAGAACACATTGATCAGCTGCCTCCTGCACACCCCCTACTGGGGATGTGCCCACAACCAAGGTACATGCCCTTGACCAGAATCAAACCTGGGACCCTGAAGTCCGCAAGCCAACGCTCTGTCCACTGAGCCAAACTGGTTAGGGCACATTTGTGATTTTAATGGGAAACTCTGCCAGCCTTTATTCTCACAAGTATGTTTCACTTACTAATGTTGTTCCAAAAGAGACATTCTTATTGTAAATTAATGGAAATTCTTGAAACCTAAGACAAAAAAGTAGTTATTTTTAAGAAATGTGCATATGTGTGTGCATGTAAAGTGAGTGTGGGAATCCTGAACAATAAACATTCTAAATAACCTCAAATTTCATAAAGGGCATTAGGTTGATTATAGCATTATTCATATTCAAGTGATAGTGGGGACCTTTTATTATGTAAAATATTTTCTAGGCACCTAAGTTCTTGGCTCTTAAAGAAGTCCATTCCTTACCAATGGTCAACAGTTTAAAACACAATAGGAGGCAGTCCTCACTAGATTTTCCTTCTTGTTGAAACTCAAGTGACTAGTGGGTTTCTATTTGGTGAAATTATCTGGTTGGCTCAGAAGAAAGATGTGAAGAATTACAATTTTTTCTAAAATCATATTGCCTCATAAGTAGAATGCTTTTCAGAAACTATACTGCACATTTATATTCAGATTGGAATATATTGTACCAATTAATTTCCTCCTTCTGCAATCCCTGCTTTATAATTCATAATACATTTGTTTGTATATGAGGAAATATACTCATTGGTAGATTCAGTGGCTTTGCAATATTTCTCTCAAATAACTTTTTCAAGTTTCATTCTTAAAACTTTTCATCAGGGTTTGGAGGGGAGACAGCCTAGTTGGCCAACAAATGTAAGACTTGTTTTCAATGATGCAGCTTCTATTTGGATACTTTTGGTCAGCACATGTATGGGGAATAGATGGAAAGCTTAATATAGTAACTAATAATCTTTCCATTGGGCTTGTGATCATTTTTTAACAGAAGCCAGATTTTTTTTAAGAAACTCATTTTCCTGCAAAATTGGAAAAGGGACTGAAGTATACAGATATGGAGTAAAAATATGATGAGTTTTATAGCCAGAATTATGGTAACTATGATGAATATTTTAGGGAAATATAGAATAATAAGTAAATAATTTTTGCTGATGAAGAAAAGGAAAGTAAGTAGAGGGAAATCTCTGTAATCTGCAACATTTGGCATTTGAAAATGTCCCAAGGCTTTACCATAAACCTTCAAACCATAAGAGGAGTCAGAAATGGCCCTAGGACTAACAATTTATATTTCACAAGTGGATGGCCAGTTTTACATCAGTAGTAAATTAATGTAAGTAAATCAAACATCTAAGAAGATGTGTCTTAATTCTTATATTTTGTGGGGATAAGACCAAAGTATTTATCATTAAATTTTATTTTGGGAATGTGTATTTCAATGCTTAAAAATAATTATAAAATTTTAAATATTTCCTAATACCTGATAACCAGGAAACATAAATCTTCCATCTATTATTAATTGCTTACTTATATATAATTTTGTAGCTCTTACTTACATATAATTTCAGATGTGGGGACAATGAGTCTCTTTAACTGTACATAATTCTGGCAAAGACAAGTAGGTATAAAACTTTACAGTGAATGAGAAAACACACTAAATGAAAACTGTGCCAAAGTATTTACACCATGTGGCAATTGACTGTCCATCAAAAAATGATAACAGTGTATTTATTTCACAGAGAATAAAAATATTGTCAAACTTCCCACTGATCACACGTGTACTTGTCTATATATATAAAAAGCCTAAGTGACCAAATGACCGGTTGACCATCCCTATGATGTGCACTGACCACCAGGGGACAGATGCTCAACACACAGGATGGAGCTCTCTTCTGTCTGGATCGGGTCTGCGGGGATCTGGCTCCCTCCTGTCTGGACAGGGTCTGCGGGGATTGGCTGAAACCAGCTATCCGACATCTCCCAAGAGGTCCTGGATTGCGAAAGGACTCAGGCCAGGCCGAGGAACCCACCAGTGCGTGAATCTGTGCACTAAGCCTCTAGTGTTATATATTTTTCTTGCAAAAATATTGTACTCAGAAGGCTAGTACTTCATAACAAAAGTCCTTGTGAATCTCACTGTAAAAACTTGGAACCCTACTGGTTTTGCTGGTAGAATCTGAGAAACTTGAAGGCTTTAAATTTATATTCATTAGATATTTAAGTTAAGCTCTTTATTTTGAGATACTTTCTTATGTTCACATGCAATTTTAAGGAATAATGTAGGAATATCATTTTACCTTTTATATACATTTCCCTCAAGACAATTATACCAGTGTAATAACCTGGTTATTATTTAATAGGAAAGGAGTGAATGGGGAGACCAAAAGATATAGACGTGTCATTTACAGCTTTGCTAAAAAGCTACACTTACCATTCTTGTCTATTCCCTGCTTATTGATGGGGGGAAGGGAATGGAGGAAGGCAGTTTAGACACAAGCCCAGTAAAGTCTGAGTGACATGGGAGACTAATTGCCTGTCAGTCACACCTGAAAAGGAGTCAGTAGCCAGGATGGGCATGGCCACTGCAAGCACAAGAGAAATCTAAATATATAAACTTCTAGACAAAGGAGCAACTTTCTTCTTGGCTCCTTTGGGATTCCTGCTGCAGGGGGCAGCACCCCATGTGCATACATGGCACATGGCCATGATGGACTGCACACATGGACTAATGAACTTTAATCTGGCCTGGATGATGAACTACACCGCCTGCAATGGAACAGAAACTGTGGACCCTGGCCCTCTTTCTGGCTCTGCTGAACTCTCAGCTGCCCCTCTTCCAGAACTGGTGGGGGAAATGGAACATTACAACCTGAGGAATGTAACCCTATGCCTATAAAATCTTCTAGCACCTCTCATCCTCCTATAGGGGCTTCTGAAAATTATTAATTTGGCTGATCCCCAAGAACCCCATAAAGAATAGAGAATCCCCACTTGTGTACCTCTCTGGCATCAGAAACATCTTGGAAAACTACTGTACAACGTTACAAACGGGATGTTGAGATTAACATAGGCAAGATAAGAAGCATTTCCATCATTATAGAATCCTTTAGGTTGGCCTTTTATAGCCATAACCAACTTCCTCCTTCCCACATCCTTCTTATCCACTAATCTGTTCTCCATACCTGTACTTTTATCATTTGAGAATGTTCTGTAAATAAAATAATGCAGTATGTAACTTTTTGAGAATGGCTTTTCAATCAGCATAATTCTCTAAAGATTCATCCAGGTTTTCCTGTGTATCCAGAGCTTATTCCTTTTAACTGCGGTGTAGTATTCTATGGTGTAGCTAACCTACAGTTTAACCATTGACCAGTTTATGTTTATCTGGGGTGTTTCCAGTTTTTGCCTGTGAAGGACAACACTGTTATATACATTTGTATATGAGTTTTAGTGTAAACATAATTTTCATTTCTCTGGGATAAATGTTCAGGAAGGAAACTGCTGAGGCATATGGTAACTGACATTTAGATTTTCAAGAAACTGCCAAATTTATTTCCAGGGTGGCTGCACAATCAGTGAACCAGTTTTGAAAGGCATGTATGTATTCTCATGAAAGAAATGTATCTGTGGCATTAGGATTAGATTAGATTTCTGAGAGCTCTTTCCTTTCCTCCTTCTGCCTCCCCTCTCCTCCACTCCCCTCCTTTCCAAGTCCCTCTCCTTCTCTTTCTTTCCCTTCCCCATAGTTTTTTTCTCTCCCTCTTTCTTCCCTTCCTCCCTCCCTTCCTTCCTTCCTTCCTTCCTTCCTTCCTTCCTTCCTTCCTTCCTTCCTTCCTTCCTTCCTTCCTTCATTCCTTCCTTCCCCACTCCCTTCCTTTTCTACCTTTTTCCCTTTCATCTAATCTGTGTACTAGAGGCCCGGTGCACAAACATTTGTGCACTCAGGGGGCTGGGGGATTCCTCAGCCTAACTACCTGTGCCCTCTTGCAGTCTGGGACCCCTGGGGGGATGTCCACCTGCTGGCTTAGGCACGCTCCCTGGGGGATCAGGCCTAAGCTGGCAGTCAGACATCACTCTGGCAGGCTGGGAAGCTTTGGGGATGTCCACTTGCCAGCGGGGAGCAGGCCTAAGCTGCAGTTGGACATCCTTAGCACTGCTGAGGATGAGGGGGGAGGCTCCTGCCACCACTGCTATGCTGGCAACCACCAGCCTGGCTTGTGGTTGAGCAGAGCTTCTCCTGTGGGAGCCCACTGACCACCAGGGAGCAGCTTCTGCATTGAGCATCTGCCCCCTGGTGGTCAGTGTATGTCATAGTGACCAGTCATTCCCAGTCATTGTACTGTTAGGGTCAATTTGTATATTACTCTTTTATTATATAGGACTAGAGGCTTGGTGCATGAAATTCATGCACTGGAGGGGGAGGTGTCCCTCAGCCTGCCCTGTGCCCTCTTGCAGTCCAGGACCCTTCGGGGAATGTAGCAGTGTGCCAAGTGGCAGGTGGCCAGGGAAGAGCCTGAATCGGGGCTGGACACTGCTCATGCTCATTCTGGCCTCATCCTGGACCACTCAGCCTGCTGCCACTGCTTGCTGCTCAGTAGCGCTGCCACAGTGTCGGGAGAGGCTCCCAATGCCGTGGCTGCTGCACTCACCAGCCATGAGTCCGGCTTCTGGCTGAGCAGCACTCCCCCTGTTGGAGAGAAATGACCACCAGGGGGCAGCTCCTGCATTGAGTGTTTGCCTCTGGTGGTCAGTGCGCATCATAGTGACTGGTTGTTCAGGTTGTTCTGCCATAATTGTCGTGTAGGCTTTTATTATATAGATAGAGGCCTGGTGCATGGGAGGGGGCCAGCTGGTTTGCCCTGAAGTGTGTCTCAGATCAAGGTGGGGCTCCCGCTGGGGTGCCTGGCCAGCCTGGGTGAGGGGCTGATGGCTATTTGCAGGCTGGCTATAGCCCCTTCAGTTTGGGGGTCCCTACTGGGGTGCCTGGCCAGCCTGGGTGAGGGGTTGATGGCTGTTTGCAGGCTAGCTATAGCCCCTTCAGTTTGGGGGTCCCTACTGGGGTGCCTGGCCAGCCTGGGTGAGGGGTTGATGGCTGTTTGCAGGCTGGCCATGACCCCCATAAATCCAAGCTCTCAGTGAGGCTGGCTTGAAGCAGGTATCTGGGATTTATTTATCTTCTATAATTGAAACTTTATTGCCTTGAGCAGAGGTCACAGTTGTCCAGGGCAGGCAGGAAGCTTGGCTTCCTCCACCGCTGGGGCAACCAAGCCTCCTGCTTGATCCAGCTCTGTGGCTGCTGGCAGCCATCTTGGTTGGATTAATTTGTATGTAGTTGCACTGATTGGCTGGTGGGCATGGCTTGGCGTGTAGTGGAGTGACACCAATTTGCATGTTTCTCTTTTATTAGATTAGATGGAATTTTTATAGAAGGAATGACTATGTGAACCTAATCTGAAATCAAGTAAGATCAGTAATATTACAGCTTTGTAAATCTTTTAAACAGATTGAAACTTAGTTCTATAGGCTTTAAAACATTCAATGTCATCTTCTTATATTCAAAGGGATATATATATATATATATATATATATATATATATATATATATATAATTTATATTAAGAAGGAAGAAAATGCAGAATAATCTTTGGGTTCCTTTTTTCTATTAATAATAATAACAAGCTACCAATAGGTAACCAAAGCTAAAAATCAGTTGTTGCCCTGGCTGGGTGGTTTAGTTGGTTGGAGCATCTTCTTCTGCATCAAAACATTGCAGGTTCATTCCCAGTCAGGGCACATACCTAGATTTTGGGTTTGATTCTGGTTGGGTGAGAACAGGAGACAACGCATAGATGTTTCTCACACCCATGTCTCTCTCTCTCTAAAATCAATAAACATATCCTCAAGTGAGGATTAAAAAAATTAATCGTTAAAAATTTTAGGTAGAGGTGAGGGGATAAGAGACCAATCAAAGGACTTGTATACATGCATAAAAGCATAACCAATGGACACAGACAGTAGGGGGGTGAGGGCATGTGCTGGGGGATGCGGGTGGCCGAGGAGAGGTCAATGGGAAAAAAGAAGACTTATGTAATACTTTAAACAATAAAGAATTTTAAAAAAAGAAGTAAATTGACACGAGACATATTAAGAACAAAAAATTACAGGTAAAGTTATATTGACAAGGAGAATAACAAGAATCTTAGGTAATCTAAACTAATAAAAGTGAAATAGTAAAATTAACCGTTTCTCCGAGACAGGGTAAGCCACGCCCACCAGCCAATCAGAGCGGTTGTATGCAAATTAGCCCAGCCAACATGGCGGCCGCCACTCACGGACCTGAGTAAACGTTTAGGCAGCGTCCGTTGCAGCAGGAGCGAAAGTGATACTGTTTTCGGCCCTTGGCGGGCAGGCTCCGAAACATGTTTCATAATGTAACAATCATAGAATCCTCAGGAGCTGAAGGGAACAGCAGCCTGGCCTGCCTTACTAAGAGTAACAAAGTCTCATTATAGACACTGCGCTGCGAGGCGAAGCAGAGGATGTTTCGTTACCTCAGCCCACCTCAGCTTAAAGGAATAGAAACCTGCGTCCAGCCAGCCTTGCTGGGACGTTGGGTCAATGGGAGCTGTGGGCAGCCTTAAAGCCCCTCACCCAGCCTGGTCAGGCACGCCAGCAGGTGGACATCCCCCGAGGGGTCCCAGACTGCGAGAGGGCACAGGCCGGGCTGAGGGACCTCCTGAGTGCACAGAGCGGCTGCAGGGCAGGACAGCGCAGGACCCAGGACCCACGATGGGAAAGAGGCGGCAGGGTTGGAGGGCACCGGGAAGCGGGAAAGAGGCGGCAGGGTCGGTGGCCTGCTTGGTGGGCTTCCCAGGCCTTTTGCGGGGCACCGGGAAGCGGGAAAGCAAGGCTGCAGGGGCCGGGGTCCTGCTTGGCAGCTCCCCACACCCCTTGGCGGCACCGGGAAGTGGGAAAGGAAGGCAGCAGGGGACGGGTGAGTGGGAAAGAGTTGGCGGCCTGCTTGGTGGCTTCCCAGGTCCCTTCCGGGGATCAGGGAGCAGGAAAAGGCTGGCCTGACCACGAGGCAGGGTTTTCCCTGCTTTCTGGTGGCTGGAGGAAGATGGGCAGTAGGCAAGCTTGGGAGG
>PVJC01052712.1:0-11052 GCA_004026665.1 Murina feae
AGCCAATGTCAGGTGCTTTCAGGACTGGTTACCACCATGGGCAACTGGTCTGGAGCATCCCTATCATCACCAGAGGCAAGGAGATGGGGGTATTTATTCATAATTTCTCCTTGTCATGGGCAAGGGCTGCTTCTGGTGGCATTAACTCCCAGGCACGGCAGCCTGGCCTGCACCTGGGCAGAGTGGAGCATGGTGGGTACCTCAGAGCGATGCTGTCTGTGCAGAAATGATGAGCTCTGAGAGGGAGCACAAGCAGGACACATGTCTGCTATACTAGGCATGTTGTGTCTTGTCACATCACGTGACAAGCCTTATCTAATCTCCTACACCATGAACCAAATAGAATGATATTCCTAAACAGTCTGTGTCAACATGGTAGTCTTAAAATTGGGGTGGATTATCTAGGCCATTTAGTCTTACATCCCACCCAATACAGGAAGTCCTGCTGAACTGTCATTCCAAGCAAAATGCATCCTGCACTTGAATGATCCCAAGAGAGCAAGACCACTCCCTCCTAAGCCCACCTCTCTTGCTGACAAAAATTCAGTCTATAGACACAATGCCTTCATCTGAGTTCAAAGCGTCTTCCCCTGTAACTTATCGCATTAGACAAGGTCCTGTCTTCCGGAGCCCTGCAGGAGAAAACCAACCCAGACCACACACGGTGCCCTCTGTATGGGCAAAATAATAAGCCCTAACGATGTCCACAACCCAGTTCCCAGAACTTGGGAATGCCCAGAGTTATCACAAGGTGCCGTATAAGGGAAAGAGGGAGCAGGAGAGTCGGCGATGTGAAGGGGAAGCAGAGGCAGGGGCTAAGATTGCTGCTTTGCAGACGGAAGAGGCCTGGAAGCCAACAGGAGCCTCTAGAAGCTGGAAAAGACACAGAACAGATTCTCCCCCACAGAGTCCGGAAGTAACACAGCTCTGCTGACCCCTCGATTTTAACCCAGTGAGACTTCTGACGTCTAGAACTGTAAGATAGGTTAGAAGCCACTAGACATGTGGCCATTTGTCACAACAGCCAGAAGTAATTAACATGCCTTCTTCAGTGCAGCCCCTGATGTAAGGGAGGCCAATGACGATGATGCTCACCCCCAAACACTTTTTCAACCACCTCTCACAGGACACGATTTCCAGGCTTAGACTATCCTCATCGTCCTGCTCTCAAAACTCTCTAGTGCCCTGTGCCTAGCACACCTCCTCATGTGATCATCAGCGATGGAGGTATGACTCCGTGTGAGATCAGCTCAAGCCCAGAGAAGACTGGGATCGTGGCCTCCCTTGAGCCACATAACCCGTCTCTCCACTACGTTCAAATTTTGACAGCCTTGTCATGCCAACAACCAAACCCCTAGTCTTCTTCATGGGAAATGTGTGAAGCCTGTTGTCCCTCATCCTGTATATACGCAGTTGAGTTTTAAGGCCCAGGTGTAAAAGTTTACATCTCTTCTGCTCACCCCTTAAACTTTTACTTCTTCCCTTAATTTCAACCTACTTTTCCAACCCATCTAAGCCATCTTGGGATCTGAGTTCTAGTTTCAAGGAACCAAAACCAACTCCCCTGTGAGAGCCCCATTACCTGCTATATCCTTAAGGTCTTCCTCACCTGCTATGGCAGACAGCTGTCCCTTTCCCTGATACCCCCAATGACAAGCACAGGTCCTTTACATTTCAAGAGTTTTGCTAATGAGGGAGTAATAGAGCAATAAATATGAACAAATTAAAATGGTCCCAGAATCCCACAAAGTCCATTAGAGTCTTGTCCCCTTGTCCATAGTTAACACCCTCTCTGAGGTGACCACTAGATGCTCCATGAATATCTCCTTGGCTTTAATTCCTGCAGAATGGTTTAGTAACCCTCGTCCACCTCTGACCCTCCTATTGACACATCTCCTATGATGGTAAGTGCCCCCTCCCCTAAATGCTGGTGCCACCCTGCAGAACATCATCAGGTTACCTCTGATAGGCAGTTCACATTTGAGGTCCCCAGACCATGAGAACCTGAGGTTACTACGGCTCTGTGGAGCACAGAACTAACCCTCTCTGAAAATTCCTTCATGGCACCCATCCATGCTCCCAGCCAATAAGCAGACATTTAGTATTACCCAATTTTTAGTTGTGACTGCCCTCAAGTCATTAATAAAAATGCTAAGTAGAACAGAACCAAGGGCAGAGGGCTGGAGGGCACCTCTGCAGACATTTTTCTGGCTCTACCCCAGTTCAGTCTTGACCATTCATCCCAGGATGAGCTCATCTTTCCCATTTACAGCTAGACAGAGACCTGGACAGAGAATTCAATACCAAATCTTGCATCCAGAATGTATACAGACTCTACAACTCAACAACAAAAAGATAACTCAATTTTTTTAATGGGCTAAGGATTTGCCCAAAGACAAACAAATGGTCAATGAGCGCATGAAAAGATGTTCAGCGTCACTCATCATCAGGGAAAAGCACGTCAAACCACAATGAAACACTTTATACTCACTAGGATAGCTGTAATCAGGAGGGGGAAAGGAAATAGAGTTGGCCAAAATGTGGATAAATTTGAACGATTGCTAGTGAGAATGAAAATGGTGCAGCCACTGTGGAAAATAGTGTCATGGGTTCTCAAAAAGTTAACTACCTAATTACCATGTGATCTAGCCATGTGGTTCCTAGGTATATACCCAAAAGAACTGAAATGGAAAAAACTGTACTAAAAACTGTACCTATGTTCACATGTTCGTGGTGGCACTATTCACAGTAGCCAAAAGGTAGAAACAACTCAAATGTTTATTTATGGGCAGGTGGATAAAACAAATTGTGGTATGCACATACAGTGGAATAGTATTAAGCCATAAAGATAGGTTCATACAATGTAGATGAACCTAAAAACACGTTAAATGAAAGAAATCAGACACATAACGGCCACGTAGTATATGACTCCATTTATATGAAATATTCACAATAGGTAGGTCCATAGAAACAGAAAGCAGATTAGTGGTTGTCAGGGACTGGGAGGTGGGGAGCAATGGGAAACCACTGCTTAATGGATATGGAATTTCCTTTTGGGGTAATAGAATGTTTTGGAACTAGAGGTGGTAGTTGCACAACATCGTGAATTCACTAAATGACTCTGAGTTGTTCACTTTAAAATGGTTAATTTTATATAATGTGACTTTTACCTTCATTTTTATAATTTTTATAAATCTAGTTCCACTTTCAACCCAAGGATTTACTTTTACTCTCCTAAACCAAATTGCCTGGATTGCACATTTGATCTCCAGTAGGGGGCATGCAGGAGGCACCTGATGCACGTTTCTCTCTCACACATCAATGTTTCTCTCCCTCTCCCTCTCCCTTCCTCTCTCTCTAAAACTCAATAAAAAATCTTTTAAAAATTTATTTTAAAAAAAATCCTTAAGTACCATAGACTGGATGGCTTAAAGCAACAGGCACTTATTTCTCACCATTCTGGAGAGTGGGATGTCCAAGATGAAGGTGCCAGTAGATTCAGAGTCCGATGAGAGCCCACTTTTTGTTCACAGTCAGGGAAAAGCATTGCGCCCTCACATGGAGGAAGGTGTGAGGGCGCTCTCCGGGGTCCCTTTTAAGAGCACTCATCCCCTTTGTGATGCCACTGCCCTCATGATCTCATCATCTCCCAAAGGCCAATACATCACACTGAGGATTATGTTTCAACATAGGATTCTGGGGAACCATAAGCATCCAGTCTAAGGCAGAGCCCTGCAACAGACTGCAATGTCACCAGAAGGCAGAAGGGTGGAAGAGCGTGGAATGGGTGGAGGACAAAGTCATCAGTAAACAAAAAAATGGCTCAGGATTCATATAAGAAAAAATGGGCCTACCTGAGAAGTGGGAGGAAGGTTTCTCAACAGAGCTCAGGAAAATCTTCAGGCTCAAGGCAACAGAGATCTGCACAAGGGAGGGGTGTGAGCAGGAAGGGTCGGGGCGCAGCTGACAGGCGGGGGATCATGCAGGAGCTGCAGGCAGAATAATGGCCATGGCTGTACCAACAAGTCACATGACATGGTCTGATCTGGGGAAGTGGAAACACTGAAATAGGCTCCTGGTGCGGCCGTAAGACTAGAGAAAGGAGGGCTCAGCATAGGTCACCTCAATAAGCATGATTTTATAAGTCAGAGCCCCAAACCCTCAGCCTAATTCCAGTACTAATTCACTGGATCTCAGCTATTTTTATAGAACCCAAAGTAAGCAATACACTTACAGCATGACTCAGCATATTTATCTAGACATGTTTCATTAAAAAATACTACTTTGTGATGCATTCTGATATTTTCTATTCTGGTCTAGTCTGCTCATTAAAATAAAATTAAAAAAGATGCTGGCCACAACCCACTAAAGATATTAAATGCAGCTTAGGTCTCCTTGGTAACCCCATCACTAGCCATCCCAGACACCTTTAAGATCCTAAGATCCCCCCCAAGAGGCTAGAAGAGGGAGGAGAAGCAAGGGAAAGTCAGAAGAGAAAAATTTATAGGTTTGAGGGACTCTTCCAGAGACACAAGAATTCTTGCCTCCATTAATGCAGCATGCAGGCCCAGGACAGGGGGCTTGGTCACCCACCTATTAGAAGGGAAGCCTCTATTTAATCTGCTCCCAGAGGACCAGTAAAGAGCTTTGTAAAAATCAAAAGGAAAATTAAAAATTCGACAAGAAAAAAGGCCAAAGGCATGAACTGGCAATTTACAAAAATTTGTGTGACAAGGGCACAGCTCACTAACTTGAGAGTGTCCTCTCCCCCTCACCACTCCCCCCGCCCCACTTCCCCCAGAACCACTTCTATCTGCAGAGGTGGGGGAACAGGGAGGAAAGGAAATCGCTTTTGAGAAGAGGCTTTTGAAGTTATGAAGTAGGGCCCCTTTCATGTTCTTTGAGAGACACAAGTAAAGGCTGATTCCTTTTTAATTACTTTGGGCAGCTTGTCTGTGCTTCTCTGACTGAGCTCCCCCGTGCTGGGCCGCTGGCCTTGCCTCTCACCGGGTTACACAGAGGAAGAGATGTTTAACCACCCTTGAGATCAAAGGAATATGGAATAACATGACAGTGTGAAGTATCTGAACCCTCCAGATTGGAAAAGATGGTCATGCTGGCGTTGGAGCTGTTGTAAATCAAACCAACTTTCCCAAGTGCAGCCTGTTGTTGTGAATCAAAATTTAAATGCCCATGCTCTCTGACTCAGCAGTTCCCCACACACAGATTTATTGAAAGAAATAATTGGAAAAGTACGAACATATATTTACCAGCAGGTAGAAAGCTGAAAGCGAGCTAAACAGCCATCACGATTATTAACCTACTACTCGCTGTGGACCAGACACGGGCAGAGCATTGAAAGCTTTATTTTAGTTAATCCTCGTGTCACCCGTATAGGTTATTATCTCCAGTGTAGAGGTGACGAAATGAAGACTCCAAGAGTTTAAGTGTCACTTCCAAAGTCTCAGTGAGACTGTATGACAACAAGCTTGTGCTTTGCTTGCAGAGTATAAACCCTACAACAACCTATTACAGAGATGTTGAAAAGCAGTCATTGAAGCAACAAGTATTTGTTGAGAACCTACTACGTGCTGGGTCCTGTTCTAGAAGCTGAGGACACGGGCGTGACTAAAACAGAAAAAAGTTATTGCCCTCAAATTGCTTACAGTCTCATCTGCACTGACATGGGAAAATGGAATATCAAGACAAGTGGGAAAGCAGGTTAAATAGTGGTACTGTTACGAAGAAAATCATCTGTTTATTCATTCATTCAGCCAATAGTTATTGAGCAGCTATTCTTTGTGAGGCATTTGCTGGACCCTTCCCTGGCCTAGAAGACTCCCAAGGCCAGGAACTAGTCCATCCTGAGGCAGAAACAGAGCAGGTGCATTAGAAATGTTTGGTGAACGAACGCATAGACACAGAGAACAGTATGCTGGTGAAGGAGAGGGTAAAGGAGATCAAATACATGTCACAGAAGGACTAGACTTTGGGTGGTAGGCATAAGATGCAACATACAGATGATTAATTATAAAATTTTACAGCTGAAACTTACATAATGTTATTAACCACTGTTAACCCAATACATTTCATTTTCAAAAAGATCTGACTTCTTGCCCTGGCTGGTGTGGCTCAGTCGGTTGGGCATTGTCCTGTGTACCAAGAAGTCACCAGTTCAGTTCCCAGTCAGGGCACGATTCCCAGTAGAGGACATGCAGGAAGCAGCTGATCGATGTTTCTCTCTCCTCCTTCCTCTCTCTCTAAAATCAATAAAAAATATATTTTAAAAACAAATAAGTAAAAATGAGAAAAGAAATGTTTGTTGGCTGCATGAATGAACAGAAGAAAGTAGGTACATAAAAGGCACTAGGGTTTGGAGCAAGGTACTTCCTTTTTCCCCCAGAATGGAAATATTCATTTATTTTTTATTACAAAAATAAGACTCTTGAAAAAAGACTGAAACAACTCAGAAGTATAGAAAGTGAAATTGCTCCTACCAGATAATCCCAGCCTTGAGAACAAATTCATGATCCTTCCACACAGAATTTTTAGTCTCCCAGCCATGCCCCCCAAAAAGGTCCCCCTTGTTATTCTCTGTCACAGCGCCCTATCCGTTCACTTTCTACGCTCATCAAATATAGAAGTACTTTACTTTTTATCAGCTTCCTTGTTCACTGTCTGTATCACCCTAGGAGAATATAACCTTTACACCCTAGAACAAAGAAAATGAGTTTCCCTCCGTATAGACACTGGCTAAGTTTGGAGACTGTTCTATATAGATATTTTTTTTTCAACTAAGAAGTAACAAAAGATATTTCTAGTTCTCCCTCATTGTGTTCATCCTTCCGGCACCTTCAGAGCTCTGGATCTTTGTGCTTTGGGTTTTTTTGAAGCTGTGGTCCAGAAGACCCCATTTTAGAAAGTATCTCTGAGTCCATGGGTCAGCCTTCCCGGCCCTGGCATCCTAGGGGTGGTCTGAGGACTCACAAAGCCTGGGGTCTTTGCCCTGCAGCATCCTGTCTCAGTCCAAGGTCTCCAGTTCCCCAGAATGCCAAAGTTGCAAATATCGATAACCGGGATTCCATCTGACACAGGGAAATGTGTTTGTTAAAGACGTGAGAGCAAAAGCAATTAAGAAGGCATTAGTTGTGCTTTCCTGTCAACTTATGTTCTTAAAACTAATTATTTGTTCATTAACTCTCCCAGCCTTCATCAAGGGTTTTGTCACATGGAAATAGCTGACGCGTTTGACTTGTGGATGTGAAATAAAAGGCTTAGCAGAAGCAAAATATGCTCCTCAGTTATGAGCAACCTCGGTTGCAGAGGCGACTGGGACCTGTAAACTTCAGGGTTAGGGATGAAAACACACATCATTCACGCTTGCTTATCAGCTCTCTGTGATGTGGAAACGCGCTGGAAGCTTTATCATCCTGACTTTTGCATGTATCTTCTTGATATGCTTCCAATTTTAGACATTTGACTATTCTAGGAAGGTGAGATCAAAAACTGTAGATTAATCACAGTCATTCGTTTCCTCTCTCACCTGACATCCCATTAAAATAAAAGTGAAAGACCCACAGCAGTATAAATCCACGTTGATAAAGACAACAGGACAGCCATCAGCAGAGGAGAGATAGAAATGAATTCTGGGAGGTAGAAAGTGGGTACATGGGATAACAGGTGGACCAGGGCGGAGAACGCCACCTCAGGGCGCACATGGAAACCAGTACAGCCCAGGGAGCAATCTGCCCTCCAGGGCCCAGTTAGGACTCAAAATTTCACATACAAAGGAAAATAAGATATGGAGCTCAAAGCAGGGTGGCTGAGTGGATTATATAAATAAAATCTGAGCCCACTCTTGCACCCAAGCTTAACAGCCATATCCTATATAATAAAGAGGGAATATGCAAATTGACCGTCACTCTGGTCAATTTGCACCCACAGCTGAGGCTAAGTTCCCATAACGAGCCTTAAGAAGCAATCAGCAGGCACCTGAGGCTGCACACCCACCCACCTCCTGCATGGGGCTTGACAGGAGACCTCAGGCTGCTCCCCACACCCTGGCACCAGGCCAGAGGAACTCAGGCTGCACCCTCTTTCCTGCTGCCAGGCCGGGGGACCTCAGGCCATGCCCCCTGCTCCGGCCCCAGGTCAGGGGACCTGAGGCTGTGCCCCCCACCCAGCGGGACTTGACAGGGGCCCTTAAGGTGTGCCCTCCACCCTGGTGCTGGGCCAGGGGACCTCAGGCCATGCCCCCTACACCAGCACCAGGCCAGGGTACCTCAGGCTGTGCCCCCTACCCCAGCGCCAGGCTGGGGGATCACAGGCCACTCCCTCTGCCCAGCAGGGCTTGATGGGGGACTTCAGGGCATGCCCCCCTGCCCTGGCACCCAGTGGACCTGAGGCTCTCACCCTAAACTTGTCTGCTGCCCTGAGGGCGGATATTCCCCTGAGTTAAGGACTAACTGGACGTGGCCCATTCAGGACCAGGAGCCCCACAAGGACAGGAGCTCAGACTGCGCTGGCCTGTGTGCTCTGGGGAGGAGAGGCAGTACATATGACAGCTGCTCGCCAATGCTTGCTGGCTCCTGGCTTCTGGGTTCTAGTTCTGTAAGAACCGCATTTGAGGAGGAAACTTGAAAATGCCCTCCAGAAGCCTCAGCCTGCCCCCTCTCCCCTCACTCCCACGAGGAGCCCCCTCTTCCCCTGAGCCCACTTCTAGGAATGCCACACTTCTGACTTGGTTGTGCTGGACAAAGCAATTCCCTTCCTCTTAGTCTGTGCATGTCCAGTCAGAGCCTCAGGTCTGTGTTTTCAAACCCTAAGACTCCGTCCATATTTCTGAGCCCTAAGTCTGTTTACCCAAGAGAGAAATTTCACAACCAGCAACAGCAGCTTCGTGGCAGCTGTTTATAAACAACAATTTTTTTTTTCTCTTTACCAAATTTCCATTTTCCGGCTGAAGAAAATGAAGTCAAAGAGGCTAAGCCACACACTCAAGGTCATGAGGTTGGGATCAGACCCTAGGGGTCAGAGCCAGACTTCAAACCCTGGCATGTTCATGTCTTCACTTCTCCTCCTCTGTTCCCCAAGGAGGAGGGCCTATCACTGGAAATGTTCAGGGCCCCCCTCCCCTACCCCCCGCCATTTCTACAGGCTGCTCGGTTCCCAGTGTCTGGTGCAGAGAATCTGACCGGCCTGACTCAGGTGAACCCTCTGGACCAACCATCCTGGTCAGGGGCAGCAGGGGCTGCAGGGGAACCACTGAGTCAGGAGGGCAACCCTGGGGGGAGACAGGCATTGTGTGAGCTGGAGGCCATCCCAGAGGGGCCTGCTCCTGCGGAGTAAAATCCCAGGAGGCAGACTGGCTGCTTTCCTATCACCATGCACACTGCCATGCCCGGCTGAGGAGCACTGTCCTGCTTCATCAGGTGTGCTCTGGCTCCCACCCCGAGAGCCCCGCCTGGCTCCAGAGCAGAAAATGGAAACGCGTCTCCTCTTTTCCTCAGGCTCAGGCCCGGCGGATTGCTCGGCAAACAGCCTCGTCGCTGTGGGTCGTCTTAGACATTTTTCCTCCCCGGCAGCTCCTCCTCCCAAACAGAGCCATTTCTCAGAATGTTCTGCTCAAACAACCATGTGACACAACAGCTTGTCGGTTTGCCTCTTTCTTGCCGAAACGAGACCGCGATGTCAAAATCCAGCCTCTTCTTCATTTAGAAACCATCTGGTGATGGAGCGCTGGCTTCATTTCCCGGGGAAAGGAGATGCTTCTTGGCCAGCGAGGCTCCGAGGAACCCTGGGAGGAGTCGTTATCCTCTTCACAACCAACCCCTTGTGGGTCCCTTCATTAACCGTAAATTATAGACGAGGGCTGTTCAGGAAGAAAGTTTACGGGGTTAATTTCTGCTGGATGATGCGTAGCACGATCGCCGTGTTGGGGGGACGATTTGGCTGGGCACATCTGGTGGAGTAACCAAACCCCTTCTCTCTGTCGAGTGCATGAGTTCGAGAAACGACTGGAATGCTCCTTCTACCTCTGCAGGCTAATGTTCAAGGTACACCGGCATTGCCAGGGGACGTCAGCTCCGCCTATGAGTGTGAGGGCCCCTGGCTTACAATGAGTGGCTATATGCTGCTACGTGTTGAAATCCATGCACACATCATCACCCATGCCTGTGTGCTCCGTACAAGTGTCAGTATGCATGTGCACACGCGCACACACACACATCAAAGCCCACAGAACTGGCTTGGCGTCTCAAGATCTTAGGCCTCGGGCATTGCCTTACTTGAAGGCTGTGTGAGGACAGTCTGCAATCCCTGCACGCGAACAGCCTCCTGTCAGGGTCAGGGACATTAACATGGCCTGAGCGCAAATCCTTCAATGTTACCCTTTGTGACAAAGATGGATGTACACATTTGCAGACTGCCTTGTCCCTGTGCTCAGGGAATGCATGGGCGGGCACATAGAGAATTGATGCGCAGCTAATCATCAGATGCAGTATCTCCAGAAATGCCAGGAACCCCTCCTTCCACCCTCACCCCCCACCCCAACAGAGAGCTCTGAAAGAAAATCTTTTTTGTTTGTTTGTTTGTTTGTTTGTTGTTTGTTGTTTTAATTTATCTTTATTGTTCAGATTATTGCAGTTGTTCCTCTTTTTTTCCCCCATAGCTCCCCTCCTCCCATTTCCCACCCCAACTTCTGTCCTTGCCCCCCCACTGTCCTCATCCATAGGTGTACAATTATTGTCCATTCTCTTCACGCACCCCCAACACCCTTAACCCCCGAAAATTGTTCATCCACTCCATTCTATGCCTCTGATTCTATTCTATTCACCAGTTTATTCTGTTCATCAGATTTTTTTATTCACTTGATTCTTAGATTCACTTGTTGATAGATATGTATTTGTTGTTCATAATTTTTACTTTCCTTTTTCTTCTTCCTCATTCTCAAAGGATACCTTTCAGCATTTCATATAATACTGGTTGGGTGGTGATGAACTCTTTTAGCTTTTTCTTGTCTGTGAAGCTCTTTATCCGACCCTCAATTCTGAA
>PVJC01052713.1:0-11053 GCA_004026665.1 Murina feae
CCGGAGGATTCTATGATTGTTACAATGTTTCAAAAAGCTGTGTTTCGCTAGAGGCAGTTTAATCGGAGCTGAGCTGAGGGGCGAAGCTTCACTTTCGCTCCTGCCGCAATGGAAAGGGCTGTTTACTCAGGTCCGTGAGTGGTGGCCGCCATGTTGGCTGGGCTAATTTGCATACAGCCGCTCTGATTGGCTGGTGGGCATGGCTTACCCTGTCTCGGAGAAACGGTTAATTTTAATATTTCGCTTTTATTAGTTTAGATTCTCCTGACAGTTGCGTACTGCTCTGTTTTACTGGCATAACAATTTAGGCAGGCATCCTAGAAAGGGATCTGGGTCACCCATGACTTCTATTGCTCCCGTATACAGAGGTAGTATGTGCTTACTGATGTATTTGAAGGCCCCAGGGTTCCCACTGTGCCAGACCTCAAAGGGTTTCAATTTGTAGCCTGCAACATTGCCCCCAAGTAAGACTGTTATTCTGCCTTGAAAGTCCCTGAACCTGGCATTGACCTGGCCTCCTTATGGACGAAGCTCCTTTCAGGCATCCATTTCCAGAATAGGGGCATTTCGTCCATGTTGAGTATGTGTTCTGACTAGTGATTTTTCTCCCTGTAATTAGCTTACCCAGAGTTTCCCAAAATTCTTCAGTTGCCTTCACATTAGCACTCTCAGTCTCACTACTAACTTTCACATCATAAGGAATAGTGATTCTTGAATTGTTTAAACCACCCAGAGCTGGCAGTAAACTCAGTTGGATCCAGCCTTTTCTTTCAAAACTGTAAACAGCCTCTTTGCTTTGGCCAGGATTCTCATGGTGCTGAGAGGGATACACTTCTGTGTCTGGTCTTCAACCCAGGTCTTACAAATTTCTCCACATCTGATAGAGACCCTTTTCGAAGTATTGTTAGTCTCATTGCCTTCAATGAAGGAGACCCTTTAACAGCTTTTGTCACTTTGTCTTTGTTCTTCATGATCGCAGATATGGTGAAATGGGACATTCCTTACTGGTGATTAGTAATCAGCACTGATTTTCCAACTTTGTAGTTTTCAATAATTATTAATTTTGTTCCCAGGTCAATTACTTGATGTGCTCTCTTACTGGTAATATTAGCAATGGATTGTTTATTTAGGGGCCATGATGAGCAAAACAATACAAGATTAAGTCAAACACAACAGAAAATGATGTAATCAAGAGACTCATGATAAACATGAGATGCATGAGGCTGCTGCCAGCGTAATACAGCATATTGTTTCACTGCAAACATTTTTTATAAATAGAAACAGTGCACTCTAAAATAACAATAAGAAGTATAGTATAGTAAAAACATAAACCAGTAACAGTTATTTATTATATTTATCAAGTATTATGTATTGTACATATTTGTAAGTGCTATGCTTTTACATGGCTTGTAATGCACATATGTTTTCACCAGCATCACCACAAACACATGAATAATGCATTGTGCTAGGAAGTTACAGCACCTACATAATTAGTAGGTGGAAGGAAATTTTCACCTCCATTATAATTTCATGGAAATCATGTATGTGGTCTACCACTGACCAAAATGTTTTTATGTAGCACATGACTGTATTTGAAGATCAATCAGTGTGATCCACCATGTTAACAGGCTATAAAAGACAAACAACACAACCTAATCAATCAACGCAGGAGAAAGCATTTGGCAAAACCCAACAGCCATTCATGATAAACTAACTCATTTACACTGGGGGTGCAGATGCTTGGCACAGGTAGG
Source organism: Murina feae (assembly GCA_004026665.1). Taxonomy (NCBI): domain Eukaryota; kingdom Metazoa; phylum Chordata; class Mammalia; order Chiroptera; family Vespertilionidae; genus Murina; species Murina feae. The sequence goes on from PVJC01052713.1 coordinate 1,755, forward strand.
GGCAACTTCTTTCCCCTACAATGTTGGTGATAGATATCCCTAATAAAACTCAGCACTTACTATGTAGCTCTGCGCCTAGTTGTGGCTTTGGAATCTGTCTCAACATAGCTCTCATTCTAGGCAGCATTTGCCAATTGATAAGAATTAATTCTAGAGAAAAACCTATCATCATAAGCCATTCCCCTGCCAAATGAGTGACGTTAATATCTCACCACCCTACCTCTGTAGAGAGTGGGTTTTCAGGGTCCTTGAGTTTGGCAGGAAGAGCAGACTGCAGGTGTAAGGCTTCAACTGGGTCACTCTCCTTCAGAGGACTGGCTCTCACATGGAGTATTTTTCCTAGTCCTCAATAGACACGTCAGCACTCTCCCTACCTGCTGTCTCTGGCAGAGAGGAAGGGAGAGACAGGGATGAAGGGCTGCCACAGATTCCAGGTGTCCCTTAATGCAGTCCAACGTGGCCACTGCAGGACCTCTCTGCTTGCCCGCAGATAACCTTTTGAGCGTTCAATTAAAAGGGACATTTGCTGACGTCCGTAGGTGGTGTGTGTGGTGCTGGCAATTTCAACATGTTGGCTTCCAGCATGGATGTTTATAAGATTTGGGAGATTTTGTTGTGTTTGTTTAAATGCAAACATTAATGTTTTATAGGACCTGGGCTATTTGTATTTCTTTACAGCCTCAGAAATAATGGGATTACTTTCTGTAATAAGCCAGGTAATGTTTTGCAAAAGTTTTCCCACAATGGCCATGGGTGTTTTAGCATTAAAATTTGAGATTTAGAACCAAGAACAAAGAATATGCAAAAATCTCCCAGCAAAATGTTTTGTGAAGTGACACCAAGAAGAAGAATTCATTTTCTTACTCTTTGTACTGTGGTTTGAGAAAACTTAGGAAAAAGGGAGGCCTATGTTGAATCCTGGATTTCAGTTTCCTCATCTATAAAATAAGGCTAATGACACCAGAGGATTGTTGAAATAATGAAGGTAATGAGTGAATTCTTTAAAACTATGGAGTGACAGAAAGCCTTTTAAAAAGTACTCAAAATCCACGGGCCATAAAAAATATTTATGCAGTCAAATACATTTTAAAATAAACAAATCAAATCATGAAAGAAAAAACTAGAACCTATCTGTACAGATCTTATATCACAAATAGCTCATCCCTTTAATATATAAAGAGCTCCTAGAAATTGAGAAGAAAATGGCCAAAGGTTTCATAGTTAGACTGTTTATAGATGAAAAAGAAATATAAACAGCTCTTATACATATGAAAAGAGGCCTAACTTCACTCAGAATAAGAAACAAAACCAAGTAAAATTACACTGAAATTACATTGCTCACCTATCAGATTGGCAAAAACCCAAAAGTTGAACAACACACTCTGTTGGCAAGGTGGTAGAGAAATGGGCACTCTCATACACTGCTGGTGGGAGTGCAAAATGGCACAACCCCTGCGGAGAACAATTTGGCAATCATTATCAAAATGTTAAAAGCATTTACCCTTTGACCCAGCAATCCCACTTCTGGGAATTTATCCTACAGATATACTTCATGTATATAAAACAATTAATCCAAATTAATATGCAGCATTAATTAACAGAAAAAGAAAAGATACAATCCCACTGTCCATCAATGGGAAACTGATGAAATAAACCATGGTATAGGCACACTGTGGAATATTATCCTATCTAATAAAAGAGTAATATGCAAATTAGGCATCACTTCATGACAAAGATGGCCACCCCCATGGCCACAAGATGGCTGCCTCCATAGCCACAAGATGGCCGCCCCATGGCCTTAAGATGGCCGCACCCATCCATAGCCACATCCTATCTAGTAAAAGAGTAATATGCAAATTAGGTGTCACTCCGTGACAAATATGGCTGCCCCCATGGCCACAAGGTGGCCGCCCCTATAGCCACAAGATGGCGGCGCCCAGTCTGCCATCTGAAGTGGTCAGGCCTGTTTGCTAGGCAGGTGGCAGGGAAGGCAGGGAGCCCAAGGGGCAGAACAGGCCATCAGAGGGGGTTGGGGTCCCCTGCCCAGGCCAGAGGCCTTCACCAGAGGCCTCAGGCATGGGCAAGGGAGGAGCCAATGATCGGCAGGGGCAAGGACAGAGCTGGTGATTGGAGGGGTATAAGGGTGCCCTACCGAGGCATAAGGCCTGGGCCAGAGGCCTCAGGCATGGGCAGGGACAAGGCCAGAGATCGTAAGGGCCTGGGCTCTGCAGAGCCAGAAATCAGAGGGGCAGGGGCGGAGCCTGCAATCACAGGGGTCTGGGCACTGGTGGAGCCAGCAAAGCAGGGGTCTGGGGGTCCTCTGCCGAGGCTGCACAGCCTTGGCCAGAGGCTGCCAGTAGGGTAAGAGCAGAGGCGGCGATGGCTTTGGCAGGATCAGAGCCAGTGATCGCAGAGGCCTGAGCTCTGTGAAGCCACCCATCGCAGGGGTTTGGGGGTCTTCTGCCCAGGCCTGCGCCTCAGGCAGAGGTTACAGGCCTAGGCAGGGGTGGAGCCGGCAATCAGAGTGAACTACAGAGGAAACACCTTTTCTTACCACTCATTGACTAAGCTCCCTGCATACCATTGGTAATAGTCTTAGTAACTTGGGTAATAAGAATCCTTAAAGGCAATCTAGGGTTTTCCCACCACATTCCTGGAGAAAAAAAATGTAGGTCCACTGCTGGAGGGCTAAGAAATGTCATATCCTGCCCTAGCCGGTTTGGCTCAGTGCATAATGCCTCAGCCTGCTGACTGCAGGGTCTGGGTTCAGTTCTGACCAAGGGCATGTACTTAGGTTGTAGGATCCTCCCTGGCCGGGGCCCAGGTCAGGGCTCATGCAAGAGGCAACCAATCAAGGTGTTCCTCTCACTTTGATGTTTCTCTCTGTTTTTCCCTTCTCTTCCACATTCTCTAAAAATCAATGGAAATATATCCTCAGGTGAGAATAAAAAAGAAAGAAAGAAAGAAATGTCATATCCTATGAAAGATACATCTTAAAAATGCCTAAAGAAAGTTGTCATTTTTTCATGGTGAAGGGACTGGAGTCCGTGTTGATGAAAACACCTTGGTGGCTGTGGTGACTGGCAGTGGCTGTAGCAGCAGGGTGATGGGGCTGGTGGCTTCCCCTGATTAGCCTGGTCACCTCCCACAAAGGAAGGCCATACTGCAGCTTAGGCCCGCTCCCCAAGGGGAGCAGAGAGCGGGCCTAAGCTGTCAGTAGGACACCCCCTGAGGGTTCCCAATATGTGAGAGGGGGCAGGCTGGGCTGAGGAACACCCCCTCCCCAGTGCACGAGTTTCGTGCACTGAGCCCCTAGTACAGCTATAAAACAAAGAATGAGGGTGCTATGTATGATATAGTAAGATCCCTGGCACTTCTTCCATGTTTTTTTTGTTATTGTTGTTGTTCTTGTTGTTGCTGTTATCCTCACCTGAGGATATTTTTCCCATTGTTTTTAGAGAGAATGGAAGGAAGAGGGGGAAGATGGGAGAGAGAAACATCAATGTGAGAGAGACACATTGACTGGCTGCCTCCCACAGCCAGGGCAAGGAGTGAACCCCCAACCTGGGTATGTGTCCTTGACCTGGAATTGAACCTGCCACCCTTTGGTATGTGGGCTGAATTTCTAACCACTTAACCACACTGGCCAGGGCTCTCTGGCACTTCTTATTGAAAAAAAACTAGGAGGAGATACTGTATTTAGTGAATTATCTTTTGTGTAAGAAAGATGACGAGTTGGGGGAGAAAATATATTTGTCTTAATTTTCAAAAAGAAATAGTTGTAGTACCCAAAAGAAACTAATAGAAATAGGATTCAGGGTCACAGAGCTGGATATCAAATGAATGGGAACAATGGCAGGAGCAATCCTTTTTGACATATCTTTAAAAATAATAGTTTGGTTTTTAACCATGTGAATTTGTTACCTTTTAAAAAATAAATATTTAGAAAAAAAGAATCAAGTGAACATAAAATACTTATCAAGTGTTCTAGATCCTTCCAGGTATAAATGTTAATGGTTGATATAATTTTAAAAGGTAACCTCATAGTTTTTGAATAGGGTTCTACGGAGTTCTAGGGCTGTTTCTCATACTGTGTCCTTCAAATCGCTAGCATTAGAATTTTCTGTGATATGTATTAAAATGAAGATACCTGGGCCTCACCCATTACATGCATGTATAATCAGACCATCTGGGGCTAAGGTTGAGGAATAGAGATTTAAAAAATCTCTCTGGGTGATTCTTATGAACCTTGAAGTTTGAGCACCACTCTGCTCTACCTCAGGTACAGACCGTGTGGGAGGCAGTAAGCATGTAGGAGCACATTCTAGCCAGGACTTTAATGCCAAGTTCAAAATAGGTGCCTCTATCCTTGAGCTCTCAACTTGCATATCCAACTGCCTATTGGCATCACCACTTACTGTGTAACAGGAATCTCCAATCCTCACATACATGACTTGACTAGGATCTGTTGCTCGGTGTTATCCACAATATCTTTCACTATAATTAGCAAAAAAAAAAAAAATCTGGAATGTAATAGAAGAATCAATTCCGGCTTTAGTGGGTCATGGAAACAAGGTAAACTCTGCTTTATCCTGGCCTCTTAGACTTTGGAGCACGGGAGCATTGCAGTCCGGCTTAAATCAGACCATCATCCTCTTTCATCTTTGAAGCTCACCCTGTTGTAAGTGCCTATAAAATAATACCACCAGATTCCCAGAAGATAAAAAAAAATCCATTCTCTCTCTCCCGATCACATAAGTGCATCTTCATGTAGTCACAGGTTTCTGCAGATTTTAATAAGGTCCCCTGTGTGGGTCCCTTCAAATATGGGCAAAATACTCCGAGTGAGAAAATGTCACATCTAATCAAGGGTGCTATAAATGCAGCACTGTGGCAGGCAGGCAGCTCACAAGTGGCTTGAACCAAATCACAACCTTTGCCTGTTGGTATCCAACATGGAAGCATCTCATTTTGGGTCTTCATTTTTGCAATTGTATTTAAATACTTAGGATTTTTTTTAAAGCTATATCTGAATTGGGCAAACAGCATAGCCTGCTAATGGTGAGAGACCCTCAGAACTTTTATTTCCTGGGGGGGGAAATTGCTTTAGAGACCAGCGTTTCTTTTAATCATAAAGGCCTGGCTACACAGACACAGACATACCTAAATCCCACTGTATCCCAAATTATTTCTGACTATGCACTTTGACCTTCAGCTTGGATTTCTTCAGTCCTATGGCTGAATTCAACATCCCAGGCCGTGAGGGTTTCTAAGCCCTTCCTGGTATTTCTGGAGAGCTTGGTGTAGAATAGTAATTCTTAGACAGGGAGATTTTGCCTATAGATTTTGCCTATTTGGAAATGTCTAGAAAAATGTTTGGTGTTATGGCTGGGGAGGGAAAGGTGCTACTGGCATTTAGCAAGTGGAGGCTATGGATGCTCCTACGCACCTATTATGTACAAGACAACTCCCCACAACCAAGAATGACCGGGTCCCAGATGTCAGCAGTGCCAAGGCTGAGAAATCCAGTGGCAGGGGGCTTGAGTTTCTGAAAAGGCACTCCACACTGCAGGCTTCTCCTCAGTCATCGCAGGTTCTAATCTGTAGTCCTGGCACTTATAACAGGCATACACCTGCACCTCTGCTGGTTTGACTGTCTGCAGCTCTGGGATTTTGTCCTTTCTCTGTGCTGCTACTGTCACCATGCCATTATTAGTAGAATGTCTCTTTATTCCCCTCTCACCCAAAGTTAAGTTCTCATTTGCAGGCTCTGAAGCAGAATCCATTTCTGAGATCACTCAGGTGGTTGGTAGAGTTAATTCCTTATAGCTGTAGGACTGAGATCCTATTATCTTGTCGGCTGGTCATTCTTGAGCCGTTGCCACGTGACTTCCTCAACTTGACAACAGAGAGTCTCCCTTGCATCAAATTTCTTTCAAAAAAAATCTGATTTTAGGGCTCATGAGATTTGGTTAGAATAATCCCACTACCTGAAAGTCAAATTTGCCATAAAACATATCCTACTCACAGGAGTAAAACTCACCATCTTCATAGTCCTGAGGCAAGTGCATTGCAGTGAGGGATGTCTAGGGAACATCTTAGAATCCTGCCTACCATACCAGGTGCTTTGGACTGTACATGTCCCCCATAATTCATTTACTGAAGGCCTAAGCCCCAAATGTGACTATATTTGGAAGTGGGGCCTTTGAGGAGGTAAAGTTCAATGAGGTTATAACGGTGGAGCCCCAATCCAGTTAGACTGGTGTCTTCATGAGAAGAGAGATACTAGGAGTGTGTGCTCAAAGAGGAAAGGCAATGTGAGGACACACAGAGAAGGCGGCCATTTGTAAGCCAAGGAGGGAGATTGATGGAAAAACTAAACCTACTATCACCTTGGCCTTGAACTTTCGTTCTCCAGAAGCGTGAGAAGTAAATTGCTGTTGTTCAAGCTACCCAGTCTGTGGTACTTTGTTATGGCAGCCCTAGCACACTAACACACCAGATGATAATACCAATGAGAATCAAAGTTTTAAAAATTTGAAATTGGGACCGCAAGATCCTTTGATGAAGTTTGAAACGCACTCATGTACAAGCCAAATGAAACATTCATGTGACAGCAGGGGGATCAGAATGTGAGGTGAGCCCGGCCAGGCATGGCTCAGTGCTTGAGTGTCAACTTATGAACCAGGAGGTCACAGTTTGATTCCTGGTCAGGGCACATGCCCAGGTTGCGGGCTTGATCCCCAGTGTGAGGCATGCAGGAGGCAGCCCATCAATGATTCTTATCATTGATGTTTCTATCTCTCTATTTCCTTTACTCTCTGAAATCAATAAAAATAAATTTTTAAAAAAGAATGTGAGGTGAGATAATATAAAAATCTTATAGGAAGGCCAATACACTACAAAAGTCACATATGAATACAAAAGTATAAATCAATGTTGTAAGACAGCAATTTTCAACTTTTTTTATCTCATGGCCCATAAACTAATAGCTAAAATTCTGTGGCACACCAAAAATATATTTTTTGCTGATCTGATAAAGAAAATAGGTATTTTTTTAATTCATTCACACCAATGACTATTATTGTGTTGGCTGTTGTCATTTTTTTAAAATTTGACAATCCATGGGAAAAGAGGTCAGTGTTCTTGACTAAATAGTCAGGTATTGCATGTTTTAAAAATTCTTGCTGCACATCAGTGTGCTGCGGCATACCGGTTGAAAATCGCTGTTCTAAGATATGAGATGAAAACACAAAGAAAGAACATGACCTGCAATGGTACTTAGATACCTTCATAAAAGATGTGCATCCCATATGGTGGGCTAGGAAGATCTAATAAGGTTTAGAAGGATGAACTACACTTTGTATAGATATGGATTCCTGGTAAATATTTGTGGTTACTTGTTTATTGTCTAAAAAACAAAAGACATCTTCTACATATAAAGAGAAAAAGTATCTGAGGGATACTACTAAGAAGTGGAGGGAGAGAGAGAGAACAGCATTTTTTTTTTAATTTAAATTTCTGGCCAATTTGAAATTTGACAACGATTACAAACAGTTTAAAAATACAGTTTTTACAAAAGGCAGCAAATGTGTATTTTAAAAAACATGCATTGACATGTCAGTTTTCATTTATTTCTGCTCTCTCCTATGACCAAGTGATATCTGGATTGTGATGATGACGTCCCACAGATGTAGCTAACAACTGTCAGCCCTCAGGTGGGTATGGTTGGACATAGAGTCCAATAGATAGACTGTTTTTCATACTTGCTGTTTATTATCACATTAGAATTGGCTCATGTGATTTAAAAAGTAGGGTTGTGATTTTTGTAGGCTTTTTATTTCTTCACTTCAAACATTAGCACCGTTAGAGGAGATAGGCAAATCCTGATCTTTTTTTTTTTTTCAGAAGCAAAATTATAATCAATTAATAACTGAAGGTCCCCAATTTTTTCCCTTGCATTTAGTGAGTAATTGGGTATAGACAAGGATCCCAACGTATACTAGCAGATCACTTCATAAAACAAATTTCTAACTAGGAGGCTGAGTTACAGTTCAGAACTTTCATGGAGGTGGATAAAACCAATGTATGTAAATTGACCAGATATTTTTCTTTTTTCAAAACGCCTTGAAAAAGAGATTTATTTTGAAATTAGCTGGAAGGAAGGTGGGCAGGGAATGGCAAAGGTTATGCTGCAGGAGGTATGACTAATCCTCAAACTATCTTCTCTCACAAGATACCAACCTTACCCTTGGGCCATGGGGGTTGCCACTTCTTTTATGTGTCTTTGAGTCACATGTTGTGGGTGAACCCATACTTCAAAGACAAGATCAACGAGGGAGAGTGTTTCTGGGTGTAAGATTTCCTGCACATGGGACTTACACACTTTCATGATGCAGGGCTCATGGGAGAAAGGCTTCCTCCTCAGGGAGGTCTTGGAGTGGGCCCCTTGAAAGGGATATTTGGATTTCCTAGTAGATTTAAAAGACATAAGCAGTTGATTTCCCATGTAGCTTCTAGAGTCTCATGTATTTCCCCCCTCCAGCAGCAAACAAAGTCCTGGCCAACCTCCCCAGCTTGCAGAGCTTCATGTATACAGTATAAATAATGGCCTTGAAATGCATAGCTTTTTCCTAAATTCTGTTTGACCAAAGGACTGCATGTAGAGATCACTAGATCTCTAGCTCTCTGACTTCCTTTTCCCAGAGGAAGGCACAATTGATCTCTTAGCCATGATCACAGCCCCCTCCCCTTTTTTTTCTAGCCAACAGCTAGAGATGTGCATTTTAGCTGATAATATTAGCTAGAAGAATGAATGGATGAATGCTGGCTGGCAGAAGCCCATGATATAGGCAAAAACACCATTCTCATACCTCCTCCATTCAATAGCTTCACCACACATTATACTGGTGAGTTTACTGCCACAATTACCCATTTCCAGGTATTACTGCTCGCAAAAAAAAAAAAGAACTTCTATTCACCCCTTAAAAGTGTAGAGGGCACTGGTAAATTCAGATTAGCTTCCAACTGCCAGTTTTTGATAGCTTCTTTGGAATTTACACAAATCTTTGTATACTACAGGAGGCAGAGATTTCCCCCATTTTTTTTTTTTAATTTATCTTTATTGTTCAGATTATTACAGTTGTTCCTCTTTTTTCCCCCATAGCTCCCCTCCTCCCAATTCCCACCCCAACCTCTGACCTTGCCCCCCCCATTGTCCTCATCCATAGGTGTACAATTATTGTCCAGTCTCTTCACGCATCCCCAACACCCTTAACCCCCGAAAATTGTCAGTCCAC
>PVJC01052714.1:0-11050 GCA_004026665.1 Murina feae
ACCCAACCAGTATTATATGAAATGCTGAAAGGTATCCTTTGAGAATGAGGAAGAAGAAAAAGGAAAGTAAAAATTATGAACAACAAATACATATCTGTCAACAAGTGAATCTAAGAATCAAGTGAATAAAAAATCTGATGAACAGAATAAACTGGTGAACAGAATAGAATCAGAGGCATAGAAAGGGAGTGGACTGACAATTTTCGGGGGTTAAGGGGGTTGGGGGTGCATGAAGAGAATGAACAATAATCATACACCTATGGATGAGGACAGTGGGGGGGGCAAGGACAGAAGGTGGGGTGGTAACTGGGAGGAGGGGAGCTATGGGGGAAAAAAGAGGAACAACTGTAATAATCTGAACAATAAAGATTAAAAAAATCTATGCTTATTTGCCATCTGTATCTTTTTTGTTACTATTTTGCCCAACTTTTATTTTGAGAGTTCTTGATATATTCTGGATAGTATAACCTCCTCAAAGTTAATAATTATAGCAAAAATCATTTCAATAACAATAAGTATATTTTAAAAATAGTCCATCAATTATGTTTAAGTCAGAAATTATGAACAGTGATTTAGTATCCTTAATTACTAGAATCACTATGACATATTCAGACTGTATATCATAGGATGTCAGACTTGTCAGGGATTAATTTTATGTAATATGAAAAATATCATAGCTGCTAAGTCTCTTAGTTTTTTTAGGAATGTCAGAAAATAAGTTAATATTTCTAAAATTTTCTATTCAATTTCTCACATGTATATAACTTTGCCATTTTTCTTGCTGATTTATGGGTAATTCATGAAAAGTTTAAAAAGGTATTTTGGAAGAAATTATTTAACCAAAAACTAAGTGAAGATAGGAATTCAAAATGCTCTAGATTTTAAAACCTTTAAATCTTACAGCTTGAACTAAACCATACTTGGTCCTCAGATTATGGGAGTAAGACTTACTTTTTCGTTCAGATCCTTGTGTGTGGATCTCAGTGGAATTAAGAGTCCTGTGATTATTTTTCTAAGGTAACTATACATGGTTATATTAGCATCTTCTAACAAATACTGTTTTATTTTCCTTTTATTGAATTTATTGTGTGACACCAGTTAACAAAATTATGCAGGTTTCAGGTGCACAATTTCATAACATAGCATCTGTATATTGTGTTGTGGATTCACTACAAGTCAAGTCTCCTTCCATCACCATTTATCTCCCCTATTCCTTCTTCTACCGCCTCCCATGCCTCTCCCCCAGGCAATTACCACACTTGTCTGTGTCCATGAGTTTTTTTCTCTCATTTTTAATTTTTTTGCTCAACCCTTCTACCTCTGCACTGAATTCCGCTCACCCCCACCCTGGACATCTATCAGCCTGCTTACTATCTATGAGTCTGTCTCTATTTTGCTTGTTAGTTCATTTTGTCCATTAGATTCCACATATGAGTGAAATCATATGGTACTTGTCTTTCTCTAACTGGCTTATAATGCTCTCCAGATCCATCCATGCAATTTTAAAGGGTAAGATTGACTTCTTTTTTACCACTCAGTAGTATCCCATTATGCAAATATACCACAGCTTTTTTTATCCACTTTTATACTGATGGACACTTTGGCTGCTTCCAAATCATGGCTATTGTATGTAACGTTCCATTGAGCCATAGGGGCATATATATTCTTTCAAATTAGTGTTTCTTTGGGTAAACTTCCAGAAGCAGAATCACTGGGTCATAAGACTTCTATTTTTCTTCTATTTTTAATTTCTTGAGGTAAACTCTACACTGCTTTCTACAGTGGCTTGACTAATCTGCATTCCCACCAACAGTGCACGAGAGTTCCCTTTTCTCCCTGTCCTTGTCAATACTTGTTTGTTGATTTAATGATGATAGCCATTCTGATGGATGTGAGGTGATATCTCATTGTGGTTTTCATTTGCATCTCTCTGATGAATAGTGACACTGAGCATTTTTTTCATATGTATATTGCCCACGTGTATATCCTCTTTGGAGAAGTGTCTATCCATTATACATTTAAAAATATATATTTTATTGATTTTTTACAGAGAGGAAGGGAGAGGGACAGAGAGTTAGAAACATCGATGAGAGAGAAACATCAATCAGCTGCTTCCTGCACACCCCCAACTGGGGATGTGCCCACAACCAGGGTACATGCCCTTGACCAGAATTGAACCTGGGACCTTTCACTCCGTAGGCTGACACTATATCCACTGAGCCAAACTGGCCAGGGCCCATTGCACATTTTTGATTGGGTTATTTGTGTGGGGTTTTTGGTGTTGAGTTATATAACTTCTTTATAAATTTTGGATATTATGCCCTTATCAGATATATCGGTGAATTTATTCTCTCATTCAGTGGGCTCCCATTCAGTGGGTTGTCATTTGATTTTGTTTATGGTTTCCTTTCCTGTGCAAAACTTTTTAGTTTAATGTAGTCCATTTGTTTACTTTTTATTTTATTTTATTTTTGCCTGAAGCTATGTAACAGAAAAAATAACCCTGCTCAGTTAGCTCAGTTGGGTAGAGTATTGTCCTGATATGCCAAGGTTGTGGGCTTGATCTCCAATCAGGGCACATATAAGAAACAACCAACGGATGCATAAATAAGTGGCACGACAAATCGATGTTTCTCTCTCCCCCCCCTTTTTCTCTCTCTCATCAACTAGTAAAACTTTTCCTAGGAGAAATGTCCAAGGTTTTATTGCCTGTGTTCTCTTCTAGGTTTTTTTTTATGGTTTTGAGTCTAACATTTAAGTCTTTAATCTATTTTGAGTTTTTGGGTAGTAAGAGGTGGTCTAGTTTCACTTTTTTGCATGTTATCTGTCCAATTTTCCCAGCACCATTTATTGAATAGACTGTCTTTACCTCCTTGTGTGTTTTTGCCTTCCTTGTCAAATATTGACCATAAATGCATGGGTTTATTTCTGGGCTCTCTAGTCTGTTCCAGTGATCTACATATTTTTAAAAAATTTATTTTTATTGTATTGGGGTGACTGGTTAATAAAATTATCATCTGTATATTGTATTGTGTGTTTACCACCTCTAGTAAAGTCTCCTTCCACCACTGTTTATCCCCTCTTCTGTCTATTTTTATGCTGCTACCATTCTGTTTTGATTAATATGGCCTTGTATAGTTTGATATCAGGTAGCATAATTCCTCCAACTTTGTTCTTATTTCTCAAGATTGCTGTTGCTATTCATGAACTTTTGTGGTTTTATATAGATTTTTAAAATATTTACTCTAAATAATTCTGTGAAATATGCCATTGATGTCTTGATAGAGATTGCATTGAATCTATAGGTTGCTTTGGATAGCATGAACATTTTAATGATTTCAGTTTTTTCTATCCATGAACTTGGTATATGCTTCCACTTGATTTTATCTTCTTCATTTTTTTCTTCAGTGTTTTAAAGTTTCTGAGTGGATGTCTTTTACGTCCTTTGTTAAATTTATTCTTAGGCATTTTATTCCTTTTTGAAGTAATTCAAGGAAATTGAATACCAAGAAATTCTGAATTAAACTCCAGTGACAGTTATTTTTATTTAAAAGTTATCCTTAATAAAAATGGTTTCATTTTCAAGAGAGACAAATGGTGATAGAGGGAGACTTGATTTGGGGTTGTAAACATAATACAGTATGCAGCTAATGTATTGTAGAATTGTATACCTGAAACCTGTATAATTTTATTAGCCAGTGTCACTCCAATAAATTCAATTAAAATTTTCTATATTTGATCATTTGATCTGATATCGTTTTTTTTGTTTTGTTTTGTTTTGTTTTGTTTTGTTTTTTTTTTGGTGTGTGTGTGTGTGCACAGTACCACTCTGAGGAGGTTACTGTGTATCCAGAGATTTAATACTAAGTTAGGATCAAAGACTAGTATTTAGTCACAGTTTTGCCTACCCCATGTATTATTATTTTTAATTTTTTATATAAGTATTAGAGGCCAGATGCACAGAAATTTGTGCACTTGGGTGGAGGAGGGGTGTTCCTCAGCCCAGCCTGTGCCCTCTTGCAGTCAGGGGCCCCTTGGGCGATGTCCATCTGCTGGCTTAGGCCCGCTTCCTGGAGGATCGGGCCTAAGCTGGCAGTCAGATATCCCTCTGGCAGTCAGGGAGCCCTCAGGGGATATCCACTTGCCAGCGAGGAGCAGGCCTAAGCTGCAGTCAGAAATCCTTAGCACTGCTGAGGAGGTGGGAGAGGCTCCCACCACCACTGCTGTACTGGCAGCCGTCAGCCTGGCTTGTGGCTGAGCAAAGCTCCCCCTGTGGGAGCGCACTGACCACCAGGGGGCAGCTCCTGCATTGAGCATCTGCTCCCTGGTGGTCAGTGTGTGTCATAGTGGCCAGTCATTTCCAGTCGTTCTGCTGATAGGGTCAATTTGCATATTACCCTTTTATTATATAGGGTAGTTGGTAAACAGTCTTATATTTGTTATATTAATTTCAGGTTTACAATAGTGAAATAGTGTTTGAAACCTTCTCCACTTCTTTGTATTTTACTTTTCTTATCAAAAGCAAAGCATAAATATAGATATAGATAGATAGATAGTCATCATATTGTTAGGAATTCTAAATTGTTTGTTAGATATTTAATAATATGTGATATGAGAGTGGAAAGCATTACTTAGAATTTAAATTCTCTATACACTATAAGAATGAATATTAAAACTTCTTTAGAAATATACAGTATATTGTTTGCTTTTTTTCTATTAGTTTTTAAGAAATTCTGAATTAAACCTCAGTAATATTCATTTTTATTTAAAAGTTATCCTAAATAAAATGCTTCCACATGATCGAATTGTAGAAGATTAAAGGGAACAAATCTTGTCTCATTGCAATAAATTTCCTAAACGGAAAATTTTTTTTGTTTTTTAATTTCAGAGAGGAAGGGAGTGGGAGAGAGAGATAGAAACATCAATGATGATAGAGAATCATGGATTGGCTATCTCCTGCATCGTGATTGAGCCCACAATCCAGGCATGTGCCCTTGACTGGAATTGAACCCAGGACCCTTCAGTCCACAGGGCAACACTCTATCCACTGAGCTAAACCAGCTAGAGCTGGAAATGGTTTTGGTTTGTCAGTCAACCATTTAGGATTTTTCTTTGCTCCATATGATTTTCCGTCTTTCCTGTATCTCCTTTTTAAACACCATTCAACTAGTCATCTAAACTGCAAATCTCAGAATTTTCATTCCTCTGCCATATTTTCCATTAGTAGCTTGGAAGTGTGCCTTCCTCTTGAATTTTTTGGCATATTCTGAGAAGGACTGGCTTTAGTTCTTCTTTGAATGTTTGGTAAAACTCCTCTGTGAAGCCATCTGGTCAAGGGATGTTGTTTGCTAGAAGCTTTTGGATTGCTGTTTCAATTTTATCAGTAGTTATTGGCCTATTCAGGATTTTTGATTCTTCTTGATTGAGTTCTGGAAGCTTGTATTTTTCTAGGAATGTGTCCATTTCATCAAGGTTGTCCAGTTTGTTGGAGTAGAATTGTTCGTAGTATTTTTTGACAATCCTTTGTATATCAATAGGGTCAGTTGTTATTTCACCTCTTTCATTTCTGATTTTGTTTATTTGGGTCCTCTCTCTCCATTTCATAGTGAGTCTGGCAAGAGGTTCCTCAATCTGGTTAATTCTTTCAAAGAACCAGCTCTTGGTTTCATTGATCTTTTGAATTGTTTTTTTGGTCTGTATGTCATTTATTTCTGCTCTAATCTTTATTATTTCCTTCCTTCTGGATACTGTGGGCTTTTCTTGTTGTTCTCTTTCTAACTCTTTGAGTTGTAGGGTTAGATCATTTATTACCAGTTTCCCTTGGTTTTTGAGGTAGGCCTGTAGAGCTATGAACTTACCTCTCATGACTGCTTTCATTGTGTCCCATAGATGTTGGATTGTTGTGTTTTCATTGTCATTTGTTTCCAGGATGCTTTTTATTTCTTCTTTGATCTCTCTGGTAACCCACTCATTGTTTAATAACATGCTATTTAGCCTCCAAGTGTTTGATTTTTTTCAATATTTTTATTGTAGTTGATTTCTAGTTTTATGCCATTATGATCTGAGAAGATGCTTGTTATGATTTCTATTCTCTTGAATTTGAAGAGACTTTGCCTGTGTCTAGTATATGGTCTATCTTTGAAAATGTCCCATGTGCACTGGAGAAGAATGTATATTCTGTAGCTTTGGGGTGAAATATTCTGAAGATGTCAACTAAGTCCATCTGATCTAGTGAGTCATTTAGGATTGCTGTTTCTTTGCTGATGTTTTGTTTAGAGGATTTATCCAGTGGTGTTAGTGGGGTATTAAAGTCCGCTACTATGACTGTATTGCTATTGATCTCTCCGTTGATATCATCAAGAAGTTTTTTTATGTATTTGGGTGCTCCTGTATTGGGTGTATATATGTTTACCAGAGTTATATCTTGTTGAATTGCTCCCTTTAGTATTATGTAGAGGCTTTCCTTATCTCTTGTTATGTCCTTTACTTTGAGGTCTATTTTGTCAGATATAAGTATCGCAACCCCAGCTTTTTTCTCATTTCCATTTGCCTGAAAATTTTTTTCCCATTCCTTCACTTTCAGTCTGTGTGAATCCTTTGTTCTGAGGTGAGTCTCTTGCAAACAGCAGATATATGGGTCCTGTTTTCTTATCCATTCAGCTACCTTGTGTCTTTTGATTGGAGCATTTAATCCATTTACATTTAATGTTATTATTGAAAAGTACTTGTTTGTGGTCATTTTTATCCTTAATGTTTGTGTTTCTTCTTGTCTTTCTGTTTCTTCTTTTTAGCAGTTCCTTTAGCATTTCTTGCATTGCTGGCTTGGTAGTAATAAACTCGCTTAGCCCTTTTTTGTCTGTGAAGCTTCTGATTCCACCTTCAATTTTGAATGATAGCCTTGCTGGGCATAGTATTCTTGGATTCATTCCCTTGCTTTGCATCACTTTGTATATTTCATTCCATTTCCTTCTTACCTGGTGTGTTTCTGTTGAGAAGTCAGCTGATATTCTAATAGGAGATCCCTTGTAGGTAACTTTTTTTCTCTCTCTGGCAGCCTTTAAGATTCTTACTTTGTCGTTGGTGTTCGCCAATTTAATTATGATGTGTCTTGGTGTTGATCTTTTGGGGTTCCTCTTATTTGGCACACTGTGTGCTTCTTGAACTTGTGTAGTTTTTCCTTGCCAATATCAGGGAAGTTTTCTGTCATTATTTCTACAAACAAGTTTTCTATTCCTTGCTTCTCCTCTCCTTCTGGTACCCCTATTAAGCAAATGTTTCGTTTTGTGTTGTCCCAAAGCTCCCATAGGCTCTCCTCTTGCTTTTTAAGGTTTTTTTTCCAGTTGCTCCTGTGATTATGTGTTTTTTCCTACCTTATCTTCTAATTCATTGATGCAGGCGGTCCTCAGCCTCTTCCAGTCTACTGTTTATGCCTACCTTTGTGTTCTTTATTGCAGCTATGTCATTCTTCATTTCCTTTTGGTTACTTTTCATATTGGTGACATTCTCATTCAGCTCCTAATAATTCTCTTTGAGTTGTGTGTATTTGTCTTCCAGCCGTTTTAGCATCTTTATAACCATTACTCTGAATTTTTTCTCTGATAAGTTAGTAGCCTCCATTTCATTTAACTGCCTTTCAGGTGATTCCTCTTTTTCTTTCCTTTGTGCATTGCTTTTTTGTTTTCCCATGTTTTGCTGTAATGTTTTAATTGTAGCTCCAATTGCTTTGCTACCCAGTTTCTTTTGGGTATAGTGCTACTGGTGTGACCTCTCAGGTCTTCTGGGTTTGGTAGTGTAGTGTAGCTCCCTACTTGAGCTATTTGGGTTCTCTTGATGTGGTCTGCGAGCTATTTGGGTTCTCTTGATGTGGAAAGGCGCAATTGAGGTGTCTAGAAGTCAGCAGCCGTGGAGGGGGTGTCCCAATTTTTGCTGTCTTGTGCCTTTGATTGAAATCACGTGTGCCCAGTGGGAACTCACAGTGGTACCCAGGAACTGTCTGTTGGGGTGGTGGGGCTCAGGAGGCCTGCATTCTGGAAAGGTGTGACTGTGTTGTCCAGAGTTCTTTAGTTGTGAACTGGGCGGAAAATCACACCCAGCTGGGGCTCTCAGTGTCTCCCAAGAGAAGTCTGTGGAGCTTCACGCCTGTATGACCTGTGCCCAGATATGCGTGAATGCAATGAGCTGGGGCCCACAGTGACTCTCCAGAGAAGCCCATGGAGCTGCATGCCTGGGTGCCCTGTGTGCAGATACGTGTGAGTGCGGTGAGCTGGGGTCCACAGTGACTCCCCAGAGAAGTCTGTGGGGCTGTGCGCCTGGGCGACCTGTGTGCAGATATGCACGAATGCACTGAGCTGGAGCCCACAGTGACTCCCCAGAGAAGTCTATTGAGCCACGTGCCTTGGTGACCTGTGCGCAGATACGCGCAAATGTGATGAGCTGGGAGCTGGAGATGTGTGAATGCAAGGTCGGTGTTTGCCGCTGGGGAGGGGGAGGCTGCACTTACTACTGCAGGCACCGTGCTCCATTGGCAGCGGAGATCCCGGGGTCTGCGAGTCTGCGGGTGGGGCAGCAGGATTTTTGCTGGTGTGGCTGCTGGGTCACACAGGCAGTGTCCCAGGCCTGTCTGGGTGGTGGTGCTGAGGAGTTCCTAGAAGAGGCAATTCTCCCCTTCAACATGGCATGGGCTCCGCGCCTGAGTCCCGCAGTCCGGGTAGTGTTAGCAACGGTGGCAGTCTCTCCCTGTCCCAGAGAGCCTGGTCTACCAGCTCCTGATGTTCCTGCCAGATTTAATTGTCCCTCACTTGCTCACACACACACCACACACCTTCACACACTTTCCTTTCATCTCCTCACTCACTCACTCCCTATCCCTCACCTCCTTGCTGTCAGCCACTATTTTTTCTCTCTTTGTCAGTTTTTACTACTTTTATTTTGACCTACATTTTAGTCTACATTTTAGTGTTTAACCTTTTCTCTGAATGTGTCATGTCTTTTTTATTTACCCTCCTGAATATTTTTTTCCTTATCTGTCAAATTGCAGTTCCAGATGTTAAGCTTTCCTTGCCTGTTTCATTCAGAATCACTTTTCTGCTTTGTGCTTTTTGTTTGACTTTGTTCTATATATAGTTCTTTTTAAATAATTGTATGGAAAGTTGCTATGTTCTTCCATTATAAATTGAAGTATACTTTAAAATGTTTTAAGTACAAAACAGTTTGTGTGCTTATTACACAATTAATAAGTTATATAAGGTTTGTAATTGCTTCTAATTTGGAGCTAACCACTGTTAATACCTTGATTGTAATCTTCCTGGTCCTTTTTGGTACACATGTATACTGGGTAATTTTGTTTGCAGTATACATGTATATATTGTAATTTTGTTGCAATTATATTATGCAAATATTTCATAACTTAAGATTTCTTAATTGAAATATGGAGAATGCCTATCAATAGTAGATACAGGCCTATGACATTAAAAAAATTTAACTCTAGTTAAAGCATTATTAACACAGTAAAAATTAATCAGACTGAAAATTAAACACTTCTCTTTGAAAAGTTTTAGTTTTGGGAAATGGACCTACCAGGCCATTCATCAAGATTTATCAGGTCACTATTTTTTCTCTATGTAATTAAGATTGCAGGACCTCATCTCTGCACGAAGGCATGAAAAGGGGAGAAAAATGATCATTATCAAAAAATAATAATTATGTCTACATTGTAAAAAGAGATAAAACATTAGAATTAATTAGAGATGTTATGAACTTGGCTAAATAAAATTTTGATACAAATAATTATATTTCTAAATACCAGCAATAAATAAAATTATGTTTAAACAGTATTAAAACAATAGTATTAAACCATAGGAAGTATGAAGTAGTAACTCTAGTAATAAAAGGTATACAGGATTTATGGCAAGAGTACGAAACTTACTTGAGATATTAATTACCTAATTAAATATACTGTGATCATGGGTTGGACAATTTAATATTGGAAAGATATCACCTCTGTGTGTGTGTGTGTGAGTGTGTGTGTAACTGATGCGATCCTAGTCCAAAATTTTTTTAGAAATTGATATTTAGTTTGTGTGGAGATGGAAAAGAACCAAGAATAGTCATAGTACTCGTGAAGAGCAAGGTGAAGGCACTTTTCCTTTTATTAAGACTTAAAGCAATAGCAATAAGACAAAATGGAGTTTGTGCAGTGGTAGACATACAGATTCAGAGTCAAAGTAAAGAATGGTCTATCTATCTATCTATCATCTATCATCTATCTATCTATCTATTGGTGGCCCTGATTACATAGGTGTTCACTTTATAAATACACTAGAGGCCCAGCCTGGTCTGCGCCCTTTCACAATCTGGGACCCCTCAAAGATGTTGGAGAGACAGTTTTGGCCCAATCCCTACAGGCCAGGCCAAGAGCCTCTAGTATACATACAACATCTTTGGTGAATCTCTTTCCACCCTCCCTGCTTCCTCCTTCCCTCAGGTTCATCGTCTATTCCATGTTTCCATGTCTGTGGTTTCTACTCCTGCGTTGAGCATCTGCCCCCTGATAATCAGTGTGTGTCATAGCTACCAATGCACAGGTCGGCCGGTTGCTTAGGCTTTTATATATGTAGATGTACTGAATAAGTGACATTTTGATCAGCAATGAACTGCATTTTATGACAGTGGTACCATCTTCTATAATAAAAGCGAAACATGCAAATGTGACCGTTACCACCAGCCATTCAGAGTGGCTGTATGCAAATTAACCCAGCCAAGATGGAGGCCAACAGCCAATCAGAGCGGCTGTATGCAAATTAACCCAGCCAAGATGGAGGCCAACAGCCACGGAACGAGAGCAAACCAAAGGGTTCTGTTGCAACTGCCTGCCTATGCTGGCAGTTGGAAGTGGCACCAGGGCACTGGGGCACCAGGAAGTGGGAAAGCAAGGTGGCGGGCCGGGGAGCGGGTAAGAGGTGGCAGGGGGTCGGCGGCCTGCTTGGTGGGCTTCCCAGGCCCTTGGAGGGGGATCGGGGAGCGGGAAAGAGGCAGCAGGGGGTCAGTGGCC
>PVJC01052715.1:0-11052 GCA_004026665.1 Murina feae
TCCCATTCAAGCCCAGCCTGGCCACTCACCAGGGCCTGGGTCTTAGCCCTTCCGACAACTGAAGAAAGGGACTCCGGAAGTAGCGGAAGTAGCGTGGTTATCAAGTGAGAAAAGAGGGAGGGGCTGGACAGGGAATAAGAGGGGAGTGGAGGAAAGGAGAGCACTCTGCACAAAGCACACAGAGGATTGCTTCATTTTCTCTCCTTTGTGTAGTCAAAGCAACGTGGGCACGAAGTAACAGCCCGAACAAGCCTTGTGTGTCTTGTTCATCCCTAAAACAACCACCAAAAAAGCCTTGCTTTCTTGTCATTGTGATCTTCCAGCAAATTAGCTGAGTGGGGAATACAGCAAGGTGTCCAACATGCTGTGATGAGCGGTATTACTCTGTTACTTAAATTGCTACTTACTCTTGAAGTCAAGTAGGTTTTGAAAGGAGAACAGGGCAACGGGGTCAGATTGCGTGCGCACTGTCTTAATCCAGAAACGGGCAAAGAACTACACAGTTCAAATTTCAGTCGGCATAAAAGCTCCAGAGGAGACTCTTAAAAACAGATTCCAGAATCCCATTCCCTGAGGTCAGGCCCAGGTTGTGTCTTTTCATCCCCAGTGTCCAAACACCCTATTCATTCATTAACCCGTTTATTGAGCAACTACTACGTGTCAGGTGGAGGTTCTACATGGTGGGGATACAGCAGCAAGCAAAGCACTCAAAACCCCTGCCGTGGGTGGGGAGGCAGGCCATAACCAAGTGAGTGTCCAGACAGTGTGCCGACCAGTGATCAGGGCTGCACAAGGAATAAAGTAGAGCTAGGAGAACGGGGGCATTACTTCCCTTGAATGGGCGTTGTGAGCAGCTTTTCTAGTAAGGAAACAAAGCAGATCTCTATGTAAATTTATAGGGGGAAAGAATACCAAACAGAGGGAATGCTAAATGCAAAGACACTCGAAATTCTGGTGCAACGGATTTAAGGAGCGCCTGCTATGTGCTGAACGCTTTACGGCAATGCTCTTATTTCAATGACACAGCAGCTCTGCACTGCTCTTTTTCAAACTCCCTTTTCACCCCTGACCACACGGGGGATTTGGCCACAGATGGAGCAAAGGGGGGAGCTGAAGTATGTGTGATCCAAGTGTCTGGTGGGGTCTCCCCAAGCACAATGCTTTGGGGGTGTCCACCATGCGGCACTCCTGATAGGTGGGGAATGTGCAGAGGGGTCCATCAACCATGATTTCACCATATGGTGATACACGGATGCAGCCGCCTAAATGGCATTTAAGACGAGTTGACAGTGCAGTGCCACAGGAAGCAAAACAGTACATAGAATTATGTAGATAGAAGGGACTTAACTATATAAATAAAAACTGCACAAGAATATAAAGTGAGAGGGAACTGTATAAGAATGTGAGCTTTGTGGCTGCCTCTAAATGTACATTTCTTTAAATTTCACTTTTTGGTACTTCCCAAATGTGTCCATTGTGAGCAGCAGATTATTTTTAGTCATCAGGGAGGAAAACGAAAAATATTGTGACAACATGCATCGCCCCTGCTTGGAGTTTTGACTATGACCCCACCTGCAGGTGTGAGTGACCACCTCATTCCTACGAAGACCTCCATGTCACACTCCCTGTGCATGTCCCCTCAGGGGGGCCCTGAGCCAGGAGTAACCCATGGTCCCCAGAGCCACGGTCTGGATGGCGCTCACCCGGCTGCTGATGGAGGGAGTCAGGAGGAAACGTGTGCTGTCTTCATCCATCATGCCCGCTAGCCAATGGGGTCACATTTTCCAAGAGCTATGAGGGCTCTGCTGGCAGATCTTTCAGCATTTCACTGCTATAAATTCTCCTGGCTCTTATTAATAAAACATAATGGTAATTCCTAGAATAATGGCCTATTATCCAAAGTCACAGAATGACAGAGCAATCAAAATCAGAATGAGTTATAGGGCCCAAGGACATGCTGAAGAGGTGGGTAAATCCTGGCTTCCGGAGGAGCGGCATCAGGCCCGTGCAGCAAATTAAAGGACATCAGCTTTAATTGCTACAATAATCCTAATAACGCAGCAATTTATTATTATGAAATGGATGACGCGCAAAACAAGTTAGGAGGACATCAGATGGGCTACAAACGGACCCCCAGTGGCCACACTGGTCTTGCTTTCTGTGTTGTGTTTACCTCTTTCTCCTCTCAATGCGTTTCCTTTTAGTTTTGCTTTGAGTCTGAGTTCTAGGCGGACAGTTCTATATATGATTTCTTCTTCCATTGGGTTAAAACCCGTTCAACACATTAGACCGAGACATGACTAGGCCATTTTAAGGATAGAAGACTTTGAAATCCTCCCCCAAAATCCCGTGGGGTCATCTCTAACAGGACCCAGAGCAGCTGTGGGGGTCGGGGGCCAGAGTGTGGGGAGCTCTGTGGCTGGTCCTCCACCACTAAGAGGCGCTGGCTTCTGAAGTCCTCGGCATAGACTTAGCAGAGAGGACCCTGGACTTCTTCCCCCACAGAGGCTGATGCCACCTGCTGTGATGAGCCATCTGTGACTCCCCAAGCTTGGAGATCCACCTACTTCCACAGGGGTGACTCCTATACAAGCATCTGTTACTTTCTTGCAGCGGGGAGAGCTTTCATCATGGTGGCCCCCAAGGGCCTGCAATCCATCTTTATCAGCCTCTAGGCGATGGGTCTTAACCCAAAGATATGTTTTGAAAAACATCCGTGGTGGGATTCACCCCTAAGAGATTGCGGTTTAATTGTTCCTAGACCCTCAGCCAGCAGCTACAGCCTCACTGGAGAGCTTATTGGACATACAGAGTTTCAGATCCCACCTGGGACCTAATTCATCAGAGTCTGCATTTCAACAAGATTCCCAGACAGTTCTAATCATGCACAGTTGCGATCAAGAAGCACTGGTCTAGGGTAGAACTCAGGCATTTTTTTAAATGTCCCCAAGTTATTCTAG
The DNA here is from genome assembly GCA_004026665.1 of Murina feae. Lineage (NCBI taxonomy): Eukaryota > Metazoa > Chordata > Mammalia > Chiroptera > Vespertilionidae > Murina > Murina feae. Next base: position 2,961 of record PVJC01052715.1, read on the forward strand.
TGTCCAACCAAGACTAAGAATGCTGCACTCACATTCTCTCGCCAGTCTTTCCTTCTGCTTGCCGACCACTGCCAAGTCCGAAGTCCTGGCAGCAGAGTAGCTAATCCCAACTTCACCCTCACAAGCGGGACTACTGTTAACTGTGGAAAATTTCCTCCATCCCACTCCTGCTCCCCTGAGGTTTATCCCAGCCAACCACATCTAGGTTGGTCCCTGCCCTCTACCCAACCCTCAGAATTTTTTATCCCTTCCTTATCCAGCTGCTGACCATCTTCCTACCCTGTCTGTGGGATGTGGCCGCTCCCCATCGCCCGCCCTCTCCCCCGCCATCTTTGTTTCTTGGCAGCTTTCAGTACAACTGTCTCTACCATAAGAAGCACTGAATGGAGGAAGGAAAGGCTTTTCTTTCTCTTGTCTTCAAGCACCACGTGACTTTCTACATGACAATGTGTCGGTCATGTTAATGGCATGAAGGCAGAGAGAGGGCGGAGGACGCGGAGCAAGGGGAAGTCAAAAACAACAGCACAACGTTTAAGCAAAGGCAGCAAGACCCTGGGAGGAAGGCAAGAGAAGACAAACACTGCATCCAACAGTAGGACCCTGAATAAATGACTCAAATCATCAAAGACAGCTAACGGGCTGACACCGAATATTAGCCTATTTCAAAGCGCAGCCCCAAGGACAGAAAACAGCCGGATTCCCAAAACGGCCACTGTAACGGAGGGTCACGTTCTGTTATGCCTTTCACGGTCGCAGGACCAGCGCCCAGGCTGCGGACATGGCAGGGTCTTTTTAAGCCTCGACTTATGGGCTCAAAAAAATAGACTGAGATTTTCCGGTGAAAATCAGAAGTTGAGAGTAGCCTGACATCGATCCAGTATGTCTTCCCTTCATCCCCACCCCCTCAAAATCATTCAGTAAGATTAGAAAGAAGAAAAAAAACTAGCAGGGTTTAGACACCTGAAAAACTTACTCTGCTTCAAGGTCCACTGGGTTGGTTATGAAGGGCACCTGGTGGCCAGTTACAGGTATGTGCAGAAGCCGGTGGACCATGCAAATGCTCTGCTCTTTTGTTTTGCTTTTCACACGGAACCTAGAATATCAAAGTCAGCCTCTGTCAGGCCCCTGCTGGCCTCGCCCCTCGCCGTCCTGTCTCCTTTGCTCTCTCCATTCCTCTCCTCTCCCCCTTCCTCTCCCTCCTCTCTTACCGGGTCCCAGTATCATCTTACCGGGTGCAAAGGGCCCACAGCTGAGAAGACATCATCCCTACTTCCACCCATGGAGGGTACCTCTCAGCCCCTCACATCTGCCATCTCCTCCCTGGTCTTCAGCAAGAAGCACCTGGAAAACAAAACGCATTTTTCCTGAGAAATGGCGTCTCCGACGTGACTTGCATGCATGATTAGGGCTAGAGATCCTCTTTGCATGTTTCCGCATAAAAAAAAGAACTCTCTCTTCAGTCCCTCTTTCTTTTCTTGCTTACACGTATTTTTTCTGTCTCCCTGCAGATCAGTCAGTATAAGCGACACTTTGCTGCAGTAACACACAATACCATCTCGGTGGTTTTCAAACCACAAAGCTTGACTTCTCACTTATTTCATAGTCCATGGCGTGCTGGCACGGGCTCTGCTCAGCATAGCTATTATGGGGCCCTGTGAAGGAGAAAAAGCTTTCTGGGTGTCTTGTGTGTCCTTGGAATTAGCGACGTCACTCCTGCTCATAATTCCCTGCTCAGAACTATTCAAAGGCTCTAGCCAACCACAATGGAGCCAAGAGGTGTGGGCCACCGCATGTTCAGAAGGAGAACCAGGAGTCTTTTTTGTTTGTTTGTTTTGTTAAATATATTTTTATTGATTTTTTTACAGAGAGGAAGGGAGAGCGATAGCTAGAAATATCGATGAGAGAAAAACATCGATGAGCTGCCTCCTGCACACACCCTACTGGGGATGTGCCCGCAACCAAGGTACATGCCCTTGACCGGAATCGAACCCGGGACCTTTCAGTCTGCAGGCCGATGCTCTCTCCACTGAGCCAAACCAGTCAGGGCACCAGGAGTATTTTTTGAAATGCATGATTTCCTGCCATTCCATCCTAAACTCAAATCCCCAGGAGAAAGAACACAATTGGCTCCATCTGCCCCACGCTGTCCCCCCACTTGGATCAGCTGGCTGTTGGCTGTGGGGAGAGAGGAAACTGTACACGTTGTGTACGTCTGGGAACAGGGGAAGGATGGATGAGGATGAGCAAGGCAATCCAAGGGTCACAGGCTACAGAAATGAACCGTAGCTATGTAAAGAGCACCCTTGGGTGTGGGCGAGTTGCAGACGGGACTGATGGATTGAAAGCAAAGCAGTGCAACGTGCAGGGATGGGAATGGCAGTAACCAAAGAGGCGATTGCCCATCCCCAAACTCAGTCTCCCACCATTCAGGACCATGTGTAACTATGGGGCTATCAACACCCCTGCAAGGCAGCAAAGCTTCTCCAGCAGAGGACAGGGCGACGGGGCTAATAGAGGCACCTCCAATCCTGCTGCGCACACATAATTCATGAACCAGTCAGACCCATTTTCCATCTAATCAAGAGCTATCTTGTCCAGCCTTTTGGCTGTGAGGAACTTTGCACAAGACGAAAATAACCTAATCCATCATGATGATAGAAATTTTTCTACTTCTTCCAGGCCCTGGCTGCCAACAGAATGCCGGGAATCGTGCTGCCTTGGATGGTTTATTGAAACGCGGCAGACCCAAGCTGCGCTAGGGCTGTGTAACAGCATGCCCTGCCCACCAGCTAATGCTTGCCAGATGTTCAAGCTCCACCCCAGCTGTGAGCACCTGCTCAGAGGAGTGGGCCCTCCAGAGCCAATTCAGGAAGAACATGGCTATTGGCTTCATTGGCCCTGCACCCTGGGGCACCCTGGGGCACAAAATTCAATTAAAACAGGGAAGGAGCTCTAACCGGTTTGGCTCAGTAGATAGAGCGTCGGCCTGCAGACTGAAGGGTCCCGGGTTCGATTCCCGTCAAGGGCATGGACCTTTGTTGCGGGCACATCCCCAGTAGGGGGTGTCCAGGAGGCAGCTGATGGATGTTTCTCTCTCATTGATGTTTCTGACTCTCTATCCCTCTCCCTTCCTCTCTGTAAAAAATCAATAAAACGTATTTTTTAAAAATGGGGAAGATTTGCCTGGCTGAGACGGCGATAGTTTCAATAAAGCTATTTCCCACCAGAATTTTGCAAGCATATTCCCGGGACTTCTCCACTCATATGTTTTTGAGGCTGAACCCCGAATTTCCAGTCCCTACCACGATGACCTTCCTGAGCTCTGCATTCCTATTTTGCAAAATGAGAACAACTACATGCACTTGCGAGACTGCTGTGAGGACAAAATGAGATGAAATAGGAGGAGTTGCTCTACTCAGTAAGATGGACATAGTAATTGCTCAATAAAAGCCTAGTCCACATACACATTTTTTAACATGTAGGTAAGGCCAAAAAACCTGGGTGTCTCCTTCGTTCTCAAACCGTACCACCCTCCACACCTCTCTGACTCTCCCTCCCTCCTGCCCACCCTCCCTCCTCTCTCTTTCCCTCCTGAGTTTGTCTGGGACTGGACTATAATGCAGACGTTAGCATAAGGGGCAGGAGAAGCACTATGGCCAAGACGATTCATTTTCTGAAGGTAAAAGTTCAGAAACAGAGTAATGGAAGTCCCATCTCTCCATGCCTCTTCCTACCCCAAAGCATAATGCAGTGCTAGCATAAATCACTAGGTCTACCCACATATCTCTAAGCAATATATCGTCTAGTTGGGTATGTTTTTAAACTTTATATAAAAACATACATTCCTTTACGACTTGCATTTTTCTAAACATATATTTTATTGATTTTTTTTACAGAGAGGAAGGGAGAGGGATAGAGAGTTAGAAACATCGACGAGAGAGAAACATCGATCAGCTGCCTTCTGCTAGGGATGTGCCCGCAACCATGGTACATGCCCTTGACCGGAATCGAACCCGGGACCCTTGAGTCCGCAGGCCGACGCTCTGTTCACTGAGCCAAATCGGTTAGGGCATGACTTGCATTTTATACTCAACATATTTTTCAGATTCACTCTTGCAGATGCATGAGACTATTATTTGTTCGTGTTCACTGCTGTACAATATTCTATTGTGCGGCTGTACCATCATTTATTCTACCACTGATGGCCATCCGCCGTTGCCAGCTTTGCTGCTATTGCAGACAGCACTGCAATGAAGGCTCTTGCGCCAGTGCACGCGAGCAGAAGGCTTCCAAGGCACGCAGCTGAGCGAACACTGCTGGGTCACAGGCTACGCAGTTTCAACTTTAGTTCACGGCCCCCCATTATTTTCCCAAAGGGCTTGCTCCAGCTGACACTCTGATTTCCCCGTTCCTGGCAGGAACACGGAAAGCTGCCTCGGAGAATGTTGTTCCTGCAGGAGAGGTTGCTGGGGCTGAGGAACACACATGCCGCCTGGAAGTTCACGGTCACAAACATCGCGTCGGGGAGGGAGAGGTGTTGCCCCCACACATAGCTTCCAACAGAGAGAGTCTTGAGAGGAGTGGTTTTTCAGGCCCCTGGCTTGAGGGATGAAACCTGCCCAGGATGAACTTGATCTGTTCGGCCCATGAACAGAACACTCTGTAGCCACTGCCTGTTTTTCACATGGAGGCGGTGGAAGCTGGCATGAGACTTTATTTCCAAACCACCTTTCATCAACAGACTCCAAGACTAGGTTGACATCTCTGAGGACAAGAATTATATTTTTCCATCTCGTTTGTATCTGTAAAGCTTAGTATGGTGTCTGCACATCACGGGTGCTCAGTTAAACCAAGAGTTCATCATTTCGGCAGATAATGATTATGTGTTATCCAAATCTGTCTCTTCCACTTTCTGGGCACAACGGTAGACAATATTTCCCAGCTTGCCTTGCAGTGTGCTGTGGCCGCGTGACTGATTCTGGCCAATCAAACGTGAGCAGAGGGGCTATCCATCACCTCCAGTCCCGGTGGATCAAAATCTCCCACAGGACCCTCCAACCCCCTTTCTCTTCCTGGGCGCCAGCTGGATGCTTTTTCCTCCCTCACCTGGGTTCACATCATGAAAACTGGCAATAGCATCGTTTTTAAATCAACCAAGGAAACAAACACGTGTTCTCTTTAAAACAAACAAAGCTATGTGAGAGCTTCTGTGTGCGTTTCTCGTGTGATGGAGAGAACAGATGAACACATTCATGATGCAGAGCCTCAGTTGCCCAGGCTATCGGCCAGCCTGCCTCCGAATAAAGTTATGTTTCTGATACTAAGCCATTTATACCCAGATACCTCTCAGTGAATACCAACAGAAAGCATAATGAACAGAGGTGATAAAAATTGAACAAGGAAGTAACAAGGTATATTAAATTATCTATTGCAGCGTAACAAATTACCGCAAGCCTTTGTGGATTAAAACAAAACCACTTATTATGAGTCAAGAATCTGGGCACTGCTTAGCTGAGTCCTCTGGCTCAGATGTCTCATGGCTACAATGAAGCTGTTGACAGGGGCTGCAGTCACGTTAAAGCTCCACTGCGGAGGAATCCACTTCCAAGCTCACTCTGGGGTTACTGACAGGATTCAGCTTTTCACGGGCTGCTGGACTGAGGACCCCACTCAGCTCCACACCAGCTATTGGCTGCAGCCACCTTGTAGGGAGGGAGTGAAGGCTTCCTCACAACATGGTGGTGGCTTCATCGGAGTGAGCAAGTGAGGAGAGAGAGGAAGTGAGAGGGCAAGCAAAAGGGAAGTCACGCCTCATCTTGGACGTGACATCTCACCGCTTTCTTCATTACAAATCACGAGGTCCAGCACTCACTCAAGGGAAGGAGCCATCTTAGAAGCTGCCTTCCACCCAAAGAACTTAAAAAAAAAAAAAAAAACACCACAATTTTGCCAACTAACTCCTAGATTTTTCTGAGCCTAGCCTCTATATTTCATGTACCTCGTCAGAAGTCTTACTAGTTCTTCAAGCTACCTTCAACATTCCAGAATCCAACGTGAAAGTGAGAAAACTATAATGGGAATTATATCCAATTTGCTTCTTCCTTTACTAGGAATAAAGCTGTCCACTTCACAATGGGATACTTTGGAGAAATAATGGCCTATTTTCCTCTTTTATGTCAACACTTACAAATTCCCAATTCACACCAATTCACCAGGTAATTTTTTTCATCAAAATGCAGGAATTCCAAACGTGAGGTCACAAAAGCAGTCTTGCCTATTTCCAATGCTAACGGATACATACTTAAATTTCCATCTGCATTTTAAAATCGGGTCTCTCAACCAAGTATGATAAAACTACTTAATTTGCGAATGCACTTGTTGATCAATCGTATCTTTCGAACATGATTAATTTAAAATAAACCAGCCTGGCTAGTGTAGCTCAGTGGTTGAGCATCAACCTATGAACCAGAAGGTCACAGTTTGATTCCCAGTCAGGGCACAGGCCCAGTAGGGGGCCTGATCTCTAGTGTGGGGCGTGCAGGAGGCAGCCAATCAATGATTTTCTTTCATCATTGATGTTTCTATCTCTCTCCCTCTCCCTTCCTCTCTGAAATCAATAAAAAAATATATTTTTTAAATAATAAAGTCAATCAAACAGTACGCAGCACTTACTAGGTAGAAAAAGTATTTTAAAAATCTTAAATTCAATTTTTGTAACAGGTACAAAGGACAAAATGTTGTTGTTGTTTCTTTTAATTCCTCCAGGATGAGACGAGGTAGGAGAGTATACTTTCTCGGAAGAAAGATCCAGGTTCAAACTTCTGGGAAGCAGCTCTGGGCCTCACGCACCACGCCCTCCTCCCCTTTCCAGCTCCTGCGGTTCTGCACAAAGCAGGCCTCTTGGAACGGACCCACCACAATCTGTTTCCATGGCCTCACGAGCAGCACGGATCTGGAAATATCCGTCCCCAGCAAGCCCACACATTTTAATGAGCCGCAGCCAATGGGAATGACGGGATCCTTCAGCCGTGTCCAGTGTGCTGCCACCGCTGGCCCCAGTCGGCAGAAGCCGCCTCCTCCCGGGACACCACCCTGGGTCCAGTCACAACCGCACGAGCCGTCAGTGCAGAGCACATTTTCCCAGCTGCTCTCGGTGCCCAGGAGAAACCGGCCTCAGCGGAGAGGGAGCCATGACAGTCGAGCGGAAGTTGGAGTGCGTCGGAGGAATCCCAGTGGAGGCCCGAGGTGGGCAGGAAGTGAGGAAATGGGCAAGATCAGAAAGCCAGACCGCCTCAGTGCAGCAACCTGCAAAGGCATCTTGAAGTGTAATGTCACTCTGGAACCAGGAACATCTCCAGATGTCAAAAGGGTTTTTGCCAAATGCCCCCTTGGGAAATGTGTTTTTCCTCTGGTTCACTAAGAGAGAAGAACCAGTTCTGGCTGGGTGGCTCAGCTGGTTGGAGCATTGGCCCCGAACACCAAAAGGTGGCAGGTTCAATTTCCGGCCAGGGCACATAACTAGTTTGCAAGGCACATGCCTGGGTTCTGGGCTCCATCCCCAGCAGGAGCTGTGCAGGAGGCAGACGATGAATGATCCTCTCTCATCACTGATGTTTTTCTCTCTCTCTCTCTCCTCTCTGAAATCAATAAAACATATTCTTTAAAAAGAAAGAAAGATGGAGAGGATGCGGAGAAAAAGGAACCCTCGTGCACTGCTGGTGGGAATGCAGACTGGTGCAGCCACTGTGGAGAGCAGTATGGAGTTTCCTCAAAAAGTTAAACATGGATTTCCCTTTTGACCCTGTGATCCCACTTCTGGGAATATATCCTAAGAAACCAGAAACACCAATCAGAAAGGACATATGCATCCCTATGTTCATAGCAGCACAATTCACCATAGCTAAAATTTGGAAACAGCCTAAGTGCCCATCAGCAGATGAATGGATTAGAAAACTGTGGTACATCTACACAATGGAATACTATGCTGCTGTAAAAAGGAAGGAGTTCTTAGCATTTGCAGCAGCATGGATGGAACTGGAGAACATAATGCTAAGTGAAATAAGCCAGTCAATGAAAGAAAAATACCACATGT
>PVJC01052716.1:0-11050 GCA_004026665.1 Murina feae
AGAGAGTTGTGGAGGTGAGAGAGACACATAGATTGGTTGCCTCCAGCACTTGCCCCTACCTGGGCTGGGGAACCTGCAAACCAGATATGTGCCCTTGACCGGAAATTGAACCTGAAACCCTTCAGTCTCAGGGCTGACACTCCAACCACAGAGCCAAACCAGTTAGGGCTCTTCTTTTCTTCTTTAAATTTTGTTTTGTTTCTGTTTTTATTTTAATCTTCACCAAAGGGTATGTTTTTATTGATTTGGGGGGGGGGAGAAAGGCAGGGAGGGAGGGAGAAAAAAAGGGAGGGAGGGAGAAACATCAATAGTTGCCTCCTGTGGGTATCCCAACCAGGGATCAAACCTGCAATCTAGATATGCGCCCTGACTGGGAATCGAACCCACAACCTTTTGGTGTATGGGACAATGCTTCAACCAATTGAGCCACCCAGCCAGGGCTCTTATCAGATTTCTTTAAATCCACTGATTAAAAAGTATTAGATAGCTCTCAGTGAGTCTTTTTTTAAATATACACGTGTGTGTGTGTGTGTGTGTGTGTGTGTGTATGTATTTTATTGATTTTAGAGAGGAAGGGAGAGGGAGAGAAAGATAGAAACATCAATGATGAGAATCATTGATTGGCTGCCTACAGCACGCCCCCACTGGGGATTGAGCCCACAACCCTGGTATGTGCCCTTGACCGGAATTGAACTTGAAACTCTTCAGTCCACAGGCAGATTCTCTATTTACTGAGCCAAACCAGCTAGGGCTCAGTGATAGCCTTTTAAAGCTTCTATTTCATTCATTATTCAACTAATATTCATTGAATGCCTACTACATTCTAAGCCTTACAGGAGGACTGAGTGGGAGAGTGCTGCTGTTTCAGATTCGGGGGAGAATTATAGTACACCAGAATGCAGGAGTTTACTGTAAGAGCAGGTGATGAAAAAGTGGAGGCCAAACCCTTTAACTACTCAGTTGAGAAGTTTGGCAATAAAGAAATGGAAGAAATAGGATATCAGGCAGAGTTCTAGCAAGGCAAAATGAAAAGGTAAGTTTTACTCCAAAATAGGGAACACTTTTTCAAAACAGTAAAAGAAAGTCCTGTCTGGTTTGGCTCAGTTGGTTAGGTGTAATCCTGTGCACCAGGAGGTTGCCAGTTCACTTCCCTGTCAAGGGAACATGCCCTGGTTTCGGGCTCAATCCCTGGTGGGAGGCATGGAGGAGGTAGCCGACCAATGTTGCACTCTCACATCGACATTTCTCTCTCTCTCCTTCTCACTTCCTCTCTAAAAATCAATAAACTATTCTAAAAAAGAGAGAGAAGCAAAGATCAAACATACTACAGAGAAAGACAATACTTGTAGAAACAGAAAATAACTGAAAAGGAAAAGATAGAAAGGTAACCAAAGATAAACTTAACCTTATATTCAGATTCAATTAATCTTTTTATAAATGTATTTTTATTGATTTCAGAGAGGAAGAAAGAGATAGAAACATCAATGATGAGAGAGAATCATGCCTCCTGCATGTACCACATTGAGGACTGAGCCCACAACCCAGGCATGTGCCCTTGACTAGGACCCTTCATTCCGCAGGCTGACGCTCTAGCCACTGAGCAACATGGGCCGGGTTCAATTAATCTTTATTTAGTACCTAATATATGTCAGAAAATGTACTAAGCAATTTCTTACGCATTATCTTATATAATTCTCACAACAACCCTGCAAGATTAAAGACACATACTTCTGAAACAAGCAAAAACGGTAAGACATAGAAGAGGTCATACCAAATGACTGCAATTGTTTTTTTCTTTTTTTATTATTATTACATAAAGTTTTACAAAGATTAGTACATATATCTCTTTTATCCCACGCCCTTCCCCCAGCCTCCCGACTGCAATTGCTTTGATAATGAAAACAGGAGAGAAAGCAAGAAGGCTTGAGGACTTGAAAGGAATACATAAGAAAACTACTGCCTAACATGTCCCAGGCACTATTACATTCTCTATACACAAATTTCATATAATTGTTTAATATTCATTATTCATTTTATTGGAGAATTTGAGATTATAAAAATTTCCCAACATCAAATAACTGGTAAGTGGTGAGGTGGTGATTCAAACCCAGGTGTATGAGACTAAATTTCTATTCTTTCCACTATACCACACTGGTATTTCAAAATCAGGATATGCAAGGGAAGAATATAAGGGAAATAAACGTATCATGAAGCAACAAAGGTCCAGTTAAAATTAGTACAAATTAGGAATAGATAATGCCAACTCTGTGACCTCTCCTCCCTACGTTCAACTACCTAGGTAAAAAGTATTTTCATGGGGAAGTTGCTAAAATTGTAACAAATTAATATGTTCTTAAAAAAATTTTTTTTTCATCGATTTCAGAGAGGAAGGGCGAGAAAGAGAGAAAGAGAGAGAGAGAGAGAGAGAGAGAGAGAGAGATATCAATGATGAGATTCATTGATCGGCTGCCTCCTGCATGCCCCCTTATGGGGGATTGAACTGACAACCTGGGCATATGCCCTGACTGGGAATTGAATCGTGACCTCCTAGTTCATAGTCAACGCTCAACCACTGAGCTACGCCGGCCAGGCATTATGTATTTTTAAGGACTAAAATTGGGCAGAAGAGTTTCAGCTCCCTTCAAATTATTACTACTATTTTTTACTATTTAAATATCTACAAAACAGTAGGCCCTGAGTAGTCTTACAGAACTTACTACCTAACCATTTGAAGCTACAGTTTAACTATCTGTCCAAACTTCAAACACTAATCTGAGGAAGTGTTCTAATGCTGATTAAAATACCAGAAAACATCCACTTAAGAATAACTTGATTTTCATTTGTTTTAAAAACTTAATTTAAAAGGAATAACAGTAAGACCCTAACACCAAAAGACATTGCCTTGTTGTCAAAAACCAGAATACAGATCCATTTATTTTGCCCTTTTATGATGCAGAAAACTGTAAAGACTTTGAAATGAACCAAAAAGATCACTGGGCATCTTCAATGAAAAAACTGACACTGTGGCACGGCTAGCGTGGCTCACTGCTTGAGCGTTGACCAATGAACCAGAAAGTCATGGCTCAATTCCCGGTCAGGGCATATGCCCGGGTTGAGGGCTCAATCCACAGTGTGGGGCATGCAGGAAGTAGCTGATCAATGATTCTCCCCTCATCATTGATATTTCTCTCCTTCTCTCTCTCTCTCTCTGTCTCTGAAGTCAATAAAAATTTCTGTATTTTTTTAATTGGCATTATGTAATGTGCACTCTTCCTAGTTACCTGATTCTACAGGGTTTGTATCCTTTATGATCTTTGAGCTATTTTAGAAATGTAAGTTGTAGATAACTGAGTACAATATAAAGGATTCTTGTCTGTACATAAGCAAACAGATTCTGTCCAGTGAAAGGAGGAATGATTTCCCACATGTCAAGTGGAAAAAGCCAGTTTTGTGTCAACCTGTAAATACATTTCAGCATTCTTGAACCTAAATATGCATGGTACTATGAACTTTCCTTTGAGCTACTTTTAACTTCTTATCGGTTCTCTCATTAATTAACCAGTTTAATAATATTTTTTACATGTGTTCATTTCATGATTGTATGAAAATAGTGATTTTGCCTATTTAAAAATAAAAAAATCCTTTAACACTGAATTTCATACAACATGTAGTAAATACCATGGAAATGAAAATTTTAATGCAAAAGCTCAAAGGAAGACAACATCCTTTTTCATTCATGTATATATTTAAAGAAGACCAGACAAAACTTTGTCTTGTCTCTTCCCAGCTCGGACTCTAAGAGGCATGGTCATTGCTGAAGCCCATAACATAAGAATTCTTCCAAATGGTATTTCCAGCTGTTTTTTTCCTGATGCTTAATGTAAATAAAGCACTGTCTTAAGAACAGAAGCTTCATCATTTCAGACTTAGACTCTTTTATCTGAACTACTTTTGTTAATTACACTCACCAATAATATAGATGGTACATTTTTAGACCAAACTAAAAATACACATCTGACAAGCGCTTTTTATGATCCAGAGATTTTTTTTTTTGCCAGTAAATCTGTACAATAACCAAAATGTTAAATACATCTGTTACTTTCAAAATAATGGCTGTCTTTTCAAAATAATATTTTCAAAATATTGTATGTCAGTTGAAAGAACAGATTAAATATTTTTTAACAAATTAACTTGATTCAGTATATACATACAGCTTAAAGAAGCCCAAACCAGAAGTCAATACACAAACTCAACATTAAATCAGCAACATATATTTTATTTTATTATTATTTTTTGTTGTTAGTCTTCAGTGGAGAATATTTTTTCCATTGATTTTTAGGGAGACTGGACTGAGAGGAGGAGAGAAACATCGATTAGCTGCCTCCTGTACACACTCCAATCTGCAACCCAGGTACATGCTTTTGATTGGAAATTGAACCCATGACCCTCAGTGCATAGGCTAACTTCTAACCACTAAACCACACAGGTCAGGGCTCAACAACACAGTATTTTAAATTCATTAATACATGGGGAGAGAGAACATTAATGCTTAGGTATTCTGACTTTGTAAACCCCAAAAATAAAATATTTCTAATACCACCAGTCTCTATGGAATTACTGTTTTCATAAAACAGCTTTTTTCCTCTCCTCTCTCAAGATCAAACTACTCCACCAACACTCTAAGAAAAGAAAGAATAAAATTGAGTTGCACCAAAAACCTTTACACTCAGCATTCTTTCAGATCCTTCCAAACCATTCTCATGGCTTATAACATGCCAGAAAAATATTGCTCTAGCAGATAATTTGTCCAAAAATGAACAGAGTAATTCTAGACTGGAAATAATACGCTATTCATGTCATTCATAAATCTATGCTACTATAATTCTTTAAAACAGGGGTGAGGAACATCTGGCCCGTGGGCTGTAGAAGATCCTCAAAATCATCTGGTTTGGCCCTGCCAAGGTATTGGGATGAGTTAATTAAATGTATGACCAAATATAGCAGCTAATTTTTAACTTGATAATTTTGTATGGCCCATGAATGATGTTATAAATATCCAAATGGTCCTTGGCAGAAATAAGGTTCCCCACCCCTGCTTTAAATGAATACATAATGCATGCAACAAACCATGCATTAAATATTCTAAAAAGTAAGTTTTCATCTGGGTGAAATCAGTTAAATAATATTAGCAGATTTAAAAGTATGAAAAATTAACTCTTCCTTCTCCCACCTCTACTCCCTCCAAACCAACTGTGTGTCAACTGGAAGGAAAGAGAAAAGAAAATGCAGATAAACAACTGGAAAAGGTACAGAATACTAATCCCAAAAGATGCTACCTCTTCCAAGTTGCAACTGAAGTTAAAGAGCTATAGTGAAAAGTCTTCCCCATTTTCAATAGTTCAAGATGTACTGTTCTCTTCCTTGGGAATGCAACTCATTCCAGAACTTTCTTTCCTGACTCCTCTTGAGATTCTCATACTACAAATTATTAGCATATGTAACATCATTTTTTAAATATCAAATAAAAAAAAATAACTGAATTGGGCACCCATCTTCTACTTGCATCATGGTTGCCCTCAGACCCCTTGTGAAACCTAAGATTGTTAAAAAGAGGACCAATAATACCCTAGCCAGTTTGGCTCAGTGGATAGAGCATCAGCCTGCAGACTGAAGGGTCCGGGTTTGATTCCAGGCAAGGGTAAAAGTCCAGGTTGCAGGCTCAGTCCTTGGTAGGGGATGTACAGGAGGCAGCTGATCAAAGATTCTCTCTCATCTTGATATTTTTCTCTTTTTCCCTCTCCTTTCCTCTCTGAAATCAATAAAAATATATTTAAGTTCAACTGGTGTGGCTCAGCGGTTGAGCATCGACCTATGAACCAGGAGGTCAGGGTTCAATTCCCAGTGAGGGCGCATGCCTGGCTTGCAGGCTCAGTCTCCAGTGTGGGGTGTGCAAGAGGCAGCTAATCAATGATTCTCTCTCATCATTGATGTTTCTGCCTCTCTCTCCCTCTCTCTTACTCTCTGAAAACAATAAAAATATATTTTTAAAATAAAAAGAAAAAAAGAGGACCAAGAAGTTCATCTGGCACCAGTCAGATTGATATGTCAAAATTAAGTGTAACTGGTGGAAACCCAGAGGCAATAGAGGGCACAGGAGATTCAAGGGCCAGGTCTTGATGCCCAGTGTTGATTATGAGAGCAAGAAGAAAACAAAGCACATGCCGCCCAGTGACTTTTGGAAGTTCGTGGTCCACAATGTCAAGGAGCTTGAAGGGCTGCAGATGTGCAATAAATCTTACTGCGCTGAGATTGCTCGCCGCATCTCCTCAAAGACCCGCAAGCCACAGTGAAAGCCCAGCTGACCATCAGTCACCAACCCCAATGCCCAGCTGCACAGAGCAGAAAATTAATGGACAGCTTGGTGCACACTGTATTCGTGTTAGTTAAAACCATAAAATTCTACCATCTGGCACTTAAAAAATAAAATAACCAAATCATTTAAAATAAAAGTTAATAGGCTTTTTCCTGTACCCCAATTCAACAATGTAGATATAAAACCTGATACCAAGAAAAATAAAACAAGTAAATGATTAAATACAAGCATTTCTTCTTTCCAGAAGTGGGAAGAGTAATGGCAGGCAGCTATTTATATTGTAACTTCTTATTCACTAAGCTATTTTCTTTCTTTTTTTCCCCAGATAATCAGAGAATTTGGTGTACAAAACCAGAAAGAAGGGTAAAGAAAGAAGCAAAACTGGAAAAAACATAAAAATCAATATTCACATTGCCTGTATGACCATAAATAAATAAAGCAACACATATTCACTGCCACCTTCTTCTACCTAGAGCAGCAGTTCTCAACCTGTGGGTCATGACCCCTTTCACAGGGGTCGCCTAAACAAATCCTGCATATCAGATATTTACATTATGATTCATAACAGTAGCAAAATTACTGTTATGAAGTAGCAACAAAAACAATTTTATGGTTGGGAGTCACCACAATATGAGGAACTGTATTAAAGGAAGGTTGAGAACCACTGTCCTAGAGAGAGAGGAGGGAAAAATAACACAATAGCCTCTATAAAGCACATATGACCAAAGACAAATTTTTCTGATTATTTTACTTCCAAAGCCAGATCACTACAGAAGGTGAACAAAGTCTTTCAGATGAGGTCAGGTAGTAGTGAAGTTTTAGAGATCATTTCCTACTGCTATTCAAAGTCTCATCTAACCTGCTTTACCACCTGCTCTAGAATTCTCCAAATTTAAAATTATTTCTATCACCTATCCTCTTTTCAAAATTTCCCTTGGAAGTATACCTGCAGACATTAAGAAAGCTAGCTAAACTAATTCAATGCAAAGTATAAATGATAAGCAGGCATACATACTCTTTAACACTTGCAAAATTTTACTCATCAGATATTTCTATTGACTTAATTGTTATATTGCCCTAACCGGTTTGGCTCAGTGGATAGAGCAAAGGCCTGTGGACTCAAGGATCCCAGGTTCAATTCTGGTCAAGCGCATGTACGTTGGCTGCGGACACATCCCCAGTGGAGAGTGTGCAGGAGGCAGCTGAACCGATGTTTCTCTCTCATCGATGTTTCTAACTCTTTATCCGTCTCCATTTCTCTCTCTAAAAAAATCAGTAAAATTAATTTTAAAAAATGTTACTCATCAATTCAAACAAAGCTATAAATGGTAAATCTTTTGTTATTTTTTAAATTTTTTATTGATTTCAGAGAGGAAGAGAAGGAAGGATAGAAACATTGATGATGGGAGAGAATCATTGATTGGCTGCCTCCTGCATGCCCCCTAACAGGAGATCGAGCCTGAAACATGGGCATGTGCCCTGACCAGGAATCGTACCGTGACCTCCTGGTTCATAGGCTGATGCTCAACCACTGAGCCATGCCAGCAAGGCTAAATGGTAGAACTTTCAATAGTTTGAGAGATTTTGTTTGTTTAGTCTGTTTTCTCTTTTGGGATGTAAGCACCATTATGCCTACTCTCATACAAAAGGAAAAGGAATGTCAAGTCCGAAGCTCTACTGAAGAAAAGAGACATTTGGTACTACGACGTCTCTTTCCACAGCTCTTGACATCTTTGACAAATCCATTCTGGAACATTAAATGAAAGAAACTGATCTCCTACCTCTACTTCCACCCTACCAACAAGAAAGAGAAAGCCTGTCCTAACAAGGCAAGATCCACTACATTCCACCTTCCAAAACTTTTTTATATTGGAGGTGGGGAGAAAGGAGACATTTTGTGTTTTAAAACATGTTTACAAACTCTTTGATCCTATTCCCATCAAAAGGTAGTCACTTCCCATAAAGAAAATGAAGAAGTGCCACTGAGCAACCTCAGAAGTTAGGTCATAAAAGCTGAGAAAATTTCTGTCTGGTTCTCTTCCAGGACAGGCAACTTTGGAGCCTGAATCACCACATAATTTATCCAGGTTCCCTAAAGCTCTCATGCTGGAGAGACTATGGACCAAGCCTCATAGAGAATTAGATGTCTGAGGAATGCCAGCTGTTTTGAGTCCTCCCAGCTCAGCCATCAGACATGTGAATGAGGAATCATCTCGAGGCCCAGCTATCAGCTGACTTCAACTGCATTAAGAGATTCTGGTGAGGAAGCCTTTTAAATGATTCCATCCCCAGCTATAATCTGATTGCATTCTTGTAAGAAACACTGAGACACAACTGCCTAGTAAAGCCTAAACACCAGAACCATAAAAGATAAAAAGAAGCGTTATTTTACATCACTAAATTTGGCATGTTATGTTACACACCAATAGATAGCCAAACAGATTTTGGTAATTAAATTGTTTGGCTTTGGGACTGAATGGCAGGAGAAGGCAAGAAGGGCCTTGAAAGTGTTAGTGAAAGCCTGAAAGTTTTGTTTTGTTTTTAATATATTTTTATTGATTTCAGAGAGAAAGGGAAGGGGAGGGAGAGGAGGGGGAGAGAGGAGATAGGGAAGGAGAGGGAGAGAGGAAGAGAGGGAGAGAGGGAGAGAAGGAGAGAGGGAGAGGGAGAGAGAGAGAGGGAAACATCAGTAGTGAGAATCATTGATCAGCTGCTTCCTGCACACCTCACATCGGGGATCAAGCCTGGAACCCGCGCATATGCCCTGACTAGGAATCAAACTGTGACTTCCTGCTTTATTGGTCGATACTCAACCACTGAGCCATGCCAGCTGGGCCTGAAGGGTCTTAAATACAATGTTAGGAAAAGCCTCAAGGAAGATGTCAATAATTATTTCAAAACAGCCAACTACAATCTACTGGTGAAATTCAACCTGCTGCCTGTTTTTGTAAATAAAGTTTTATTGGAACGCAATCATCCCCATTTACATATTATTGTATGTGGTTGCTTTCTCCTGTAGCAGAATTGAGCAGGTATGCCAGAAATCATATGGCCCCCAAAAAACCTAAAATATTAATTATCTCACCCTTGACAGAAAAAGGTTACTGATTCTTACCTTAAAAGAAAGTGTTATTGGAAGCTGAAAGAAAGAAGAATCTTACTAGATAATGGTGTAAAGTTTAGCAAAGCTGCCATCTGCAGTAATGTGGAAAACCTAAGATACAACATATGAAATGATTAATTTGGGTAAGAAGAGTTCCAGAATGTCAAAAGTATCAACCAGTTGGTTTTGTTATTGTTGTTGAGTTATGTATCATAAAATACAGGTAGAGAGAAATAAGAAAAAGAAGGAATTATACAATTTTCAAGCAGAATATAGAGAAAATATAAAGGACTTATTAGGTCCAAAAAAAACTGTTTCTTATTCCCAGCTTCCCCATATACTAAAATGTTTCTCAAATTAAGAAATACCCCTGGACAAAGGTCAATTCCAAGACAGGGAAACCCAGCCTAAAGATTAAACTTTTGGCCCTTGCCTGTGTGGTTCAGTTGGTTGGGTATCGTCCTGTGCACCAAAAAGTTGCCGGTTTGATTCCCAGGTTATGGGCTCAATCCCAAGTAGGGGGTGTGTTCTGATATCTCTCTCTCTCCCTCCCTCCCCCCTTATAAGAAAAATCAATAAAATATCTAATTTAAAAAGTAAGCTTTTGTTAGACCAAAAATTGGAAAACTTTTTCTGTAAAGGGCCATATAAATATTTTAGGCTTTAAAGGCCACATACAGTGTCTGGTGAACATTTTTTTTTTACAACCCTTTAAACACAAATGTAAAAACAAATGTAGCTTCATGGTCATAGTTTGCCTACCCCTAACTTAGACTCCAGAGAGATTTAAGGTGATGCCTTGTAGATACTTTCAAACAAAAGGCTTTCTAAGTTTCTTAAAGGTGTTGCCCTACAAAAGTCTTAAAGGTTGCTGATAGGGTTCAGGACACGCTACCCCAAAATACGGCATTTTGGCATATTGAATATTTTAAGCTGAAGGAACTTGAGCAAATGGCAGATGCAGGAAGGTCATTCGGTCCTTCCCCGCCTCCTCCCCTAAAGCAAGTGATAAAATCATGTGAAACATGTCCTCCCTATAACCAGAAAGAAAAGGACATCCTTATCTACAAACTAGGGGCCCGGTGCACAAAAATTTGTGCACTTGCGGGGGGGGGGGGGGAGGTCCCTCCGCCCAGCCTGTGCCCTCTCGCAGTCTGGGACCCCTTGCGGGATGTCCACCTGCTGGCAGCCTGGGTGAGGGGCTAATGGCTGCTTGCAGGCTGGCCAAGCCCCCCAGTGGGAACCCTCACCCAATGGGGGTGTGGCCAGCCTGGGTGAGGGGCTGAGGGCCGTTTTCAGGCTGCCCACAGCTTCCATTGACCCAAGGTCCCAGCAATGCTGGCTGGAATCAGGTATCTGGTGTTTATTTATCTTCTACTAGAGGCCCAGTGCACAAAATTTGTGCACAGAGGAGGGTGGTCCCTCAGCCCAACCTATACCCTCTCCAATCCAAGATCCCTCTCACCATCTGAAACCACTGGTTCCTAACCACTCACCTGCCTGCCTGCCTGATGACCCTAACTGCTCTCTCCTGCTGACCTGATCCCCTAAACTGCCTATCTTCTCTCCACTGC
>PVJC01052717.1:0-11055 GCA_004026665.1 Murina feae
TAAGATGGGAAATCATAAAAATCTCAGAGAAATCCATAGGCAGCAAAATATCAGACATATGTTGACGCAATATCTTTACAGATACAGCTCCTAAGGCAATGAAAACTAATGAGAAAATAAACAAATGGGACTACATCAAAATAAAAATTTTCTGCATAGCAAAAGAAAGAGACCATCAAACCTCAGAGGGAAGGCAGGAAAGGGTAGGGAGAGGGGGTGGAGATCAACCATATAAGCATAACCAATGGACACAGACACAAGGGGGGTGAGGACACATACATAAAGGACCAGTTGCGGGGGGAGACATATGTAATACCTTAGTCAATAAAGAATTTTAAAAATATTGAAAGTGAACAGTAATGCAATGCAATGAAATTATGCATGAGAACAAAGGATGTTTAATATTTAATTTAAATATTGGACAGGTGAGGAATTCTTAAACAGAACCCATAAAAAATGAGCAAAGGGGGAAAAAGTGACTGCATTGAAATTTTAAAAAAATATTTCCATCAGAAGAAAAATATACAAAACATTTCTTTAAATAATTACTGGAAGACAGGTGATTAAATAGAAAAAATGGGCAAATGATTTAAATATCTAAGTTTTCAATAAATATTTGATGATCTATTCAACTTCATACATTATCAAAGAAAAAACTGGAAGTACAAAATCCCAACATAATGTTTAAAATTAAAAGTCTAAAAGACTGTCAATACCAAGTATTGGCAAGGACATAGAATGATGAAAATTGTAATACTTGGTGGTGGGAGAGAAAATTGTACAATTCACTGTATAAAACCACTTGGAAGTATTGACTAAAGTTGCATATTCACATACTTTAAGATCCAGTAATTATGTATTAAAGTATATATCTAGCATAAATGTGTACATACTTGTACCAAAAGACATCATGGCAAATTAATAATAACTAAAACTCAGAAACAATATAAATGTTCCTCAAACTTACAGTAAATAAATATAGTTTTAGATCCATACAACTAAATATTATACAACAATGTAAAAAAACAAACTAACATTGTAAGTGACAATGTGGATGAAGCTTACAAACATAATATTGGAATAAAGAAGCCAAGAAGAAGCATACAGTACAATTATATTCATACAATATTCAAAAATAAGTGAGCATAATGTGTAATTAAAAAGTCAGCATGGTAGTTTACATTGGAATTGATTAATTAAAATGAATATTTACATTAATAGATAGTAATTAATTAAAAGAGAAAACTACATATTTTCATATGATATCAAAAATGCATACAATAAATGCTAAAAGCTTATAGTAAACTAGGCATAGAAATGAATTTTCTTAAACTGTTGAAATATAATATACAGTAGTAGAAATTTAAAAGCATTCCATTCAGAAGCAAAAAACAAAAAAAGATATCTATTATTGCCACCAGTATTCAGTATTATACCAGTGGTCCCACTTTATGCCATAGCACAAGAAATGGGGTTTGATAACTTAAAAGAAAGAAAAATTGTCATTATTTCTAGATTATAAGTCTATCTAGGAAAGCCAAGATCTAATCTAATAAAAGAGTAATATGCAAATCAACCCTCACTCCATTACACTCACAAGCCACACCCATAAGCCACGCTCACCAACCGATCAGGAGCCAATATGCAAATTAACTCAACTAAGATGGCGGCAGCCACTGAGCTGGAGTTGCCCCAGGCAATGGAGGAAGCTAGTGCCCTGAGGGGCCTTAAGCTCTACTCGAGGCTACAAAGTTTCAATTATAGAAGATAAACAAACCCCAGATACCTGCTGGGCTGGGACCTTGGGTTGCTAGGGGCAACTCAGGCTTCAAGCGGGGGACCAAGGCAACAAAGTTTCAATTATAAAAGTTAAATAATTTTCTATTTAATCACCTGTCTTACAGCCAGGCACCCCAGTAGGGACCTGAACCCTGAAGGGGCTGTGGGCAGCCTGAAAATGGCCCTCAGCCCCTCACCCAGGCTGGCCATACCCACACGGGGTGAGGGTATCCACTGGGGGGCTTGGCAAGCCTGCAAACAGCCATCAGCCCCTCGCTCAGGCTGGCCATGCATGCCAGCAGGTGGACATCCCCGGAGGGGTTCCAGACTGTGAGAGGGCACAGGCCGGGCTGAGGGACACCTCCCCCACACCTTGAGTGCACAAATTTTTGTGCACTGGGCCTCTAGTAATTGTATAAAAAATGTAAAAACTAATTAGAAAATTAGTTGATCTAGGTTTCTGGATAATAAGATCAGCATGCAAATTTCAATAACATTCCTAAATACTAGATTTATAATACGATTAAAAAAAGACAACTTTAAAAGCATAAATAAAATTGGTAAGGTATGTAAGAAACAAGGAAAAAAATTTGCTAAGTTGTGAAAGACTTCAGAGGTAGAATTATAAAGCAATACATATTACGGAGTGACACAGTGAACTAGAAGGCAAGGAAGCTCCAAGTCCTTTTTTCCTGGGAAAACTCTAGAACAACCAGAAAGTGACTGAAATAACTTCACAGGAACCTTAGAACACAGTTCAAGTTTACAGCAACCAAGTGGATATCCAATCAAGAAAAAGCGACTTCCAAAATGCTGGGAAATTGTGCGGCTTGCTTACCCATCCTTGCCACACTCCTGCCTATTTCAGAACAGTGTTGGTCTGGGGAGGCAGCAGCCCACTTTCCTATTGCCTCCTTTACATCAGAAGAAAAGCCAACCTTATTTCCAGTGGCCTAACCTATTTGGGGAGTTGCTTGAAGGACTGGTGTTCCTTTTGCCTCAGCCCCAAACCAGAGGGTACTTCTCATGGAAGCTGCAGGGGAACTACACACCTGCAGACTCCTGGGCCAAGAGATTACAGGTGAAGACAGAACATCTAAGTTCCCAAAGGCAAGCAGGAGTGACCCTCTTTAATAAATTAAGGCATTTTTTAAAAAGCCATGGATATAGAAAAATGTAAAAACCCACACAGACAGGCAAGCTGCATGCACAGAAAGGACATGAGAATAACATACATTTTTACCTAGAGCTAATCCCTAGGTTTAAAACATATTTAGTTAAATAGTGAAGGTTTAGAACATATTTAGCTAAACCATGAAAAAGTGCCTTGGCACAGAGCCAGTCTGAAAAGATGGGAGAGGTGACTTGTTTTCAAAAGCCAATTTAAAAAATGTGTGTTGAATTTATTGGGGTGACATTAATTAATACAATTTTATAGGTTTCAGGTGTACATTTTTATAATATATCATCTGTATATTGTACTGTATGTTTATCACCCAAAGTCAAGGCCCTTCCATTACCATTTACCCCTCACCCCATTTAACCTCTTCTACCTGCCCCACTCCCCTTTCCCAGGAATGACCATACTGTTGTCTGTGTATAAGGTGTTTTTTTTCTTAATCCCTTTGTCTTTTTCCCTTAGGCCGCCCACTCCATTTCCCTCTGACAGCTGTCAGTCTGTTCTCTATATCAATGTGTCCATTTGTATTTTGTTTGTTTGGTTCATTAGATTTCACAGATAAATGAAATCATATGGTACTTGTTCTTCTCTGACTGGCTTATTTCACTTAGTATAGTTCCCTCTAGGTCCATCATGCTGTAACAAAATAGAAGTTTTTCTTCTTTTTCATGGCCAAGTAATATTCCATTGTGTAAATGTATGACAGTTTTTTTAATCTACTCAGCGACTTATAAGCACTTCCAAAACTTTGCTATCTATAATAATAAAAACATAACGTGCTAATTAGACCAGATGTCCTTCTGGATGACCTTCTGGATGAAGCCAGGGCTTCAAGGGAAGCATGAGTCCCAGGTGCTAATGGAAAGCCAGTGCCTACAGCTGGGGGAAGGAAGGCCTACTCTTGCATGAATTTTGTTCATCAGGCCTCTAGTTGTAAGTAATGCTGTAATGAACATAGAGATATATATATTTTTTAGGATTAGTATTTCAGCTTTCTTTAGAATATTCCCAGAAGTGGAATCACTGAGTCAAATGGCAGTTCAATTTTTAATTTTCAAAATATAATTTTCAAGACATATAAATAAACATGAAAATAATCTCAAACAGTTGAAGAAAATAAATTGGCATCAGACTTACTAAAGATTTAAAAATAACTCTCTTAAATATGCTCAAAGAACTAAAGCAAACCACAAAGCACTAAAGAAAATATGGAAAATTATACATAAATAAATTGAAATCTCACCAAATAAACAGTATAAAATGAAAACAAAGAGAAAATTGGGACCTGAAAAATATAATAAGTGAATTTAAAATTCATTAGAGGGGTTCAACAGCACATGTGAGCAGGAATAATAAAGAGTCAGTGAACATGAGTATAGAAAATTTGAAATTATTCAGTATGACTTGTAAGAAGAAAAAAAGAATGAAGAAAAGTAAAGAGAACCTAAAGAACTTATGGCACACCATCAATGAGAGCAATATATATATTTTGGTGTTTCAGAAGAAGGTAAGAGAAAGAAAAAGGAGGAAAGGTTATTGAAAGAGACTTTCCAAATTTAATGAAATACATAAATTTACAAATTCAAGAAACTTATGAATTCTAAGAAAAGTGTATGAAAGCTACAATGAGACAAATAATAATAATCTCACAGTTGAAAACTAAATAAAAGAGAGGACCCTGAAAACAGCAAGGGAAAACAATCACAAAAGAAAGGATCCTTAATATGGTTATCTGCTGAAACTTTGGAGGCTGTAGAGTAGTAAAGTGATACAAAATGCTGTAAGAAGAAAAAAACACCTGCCAACCAATAATTTTATACCAACAAAACTGTCCTTCAAAAATAGAAGAAACAACAAAATATTCCCAGATAAAAGCTGAGGAAATTTATTACTACTAAATCTACCCTACAATAAATGCTAAAAAGAGTCTTTTAAATTGAAATGAAAGGACACTAGACAGTAAATCAAAGGCATATGCAGAGATAAAGCTCTCTGGGAAAACTAAGTGCATTGGCAGGTACAAAAACCAATATTATTGCAATTTTGATTTTTACTCAACTGTATTTTATACAGGATTTAAAAGTAAAAATGAATAAAGAGATTTATAATTTGTAGTGGGTACACAATGTATAAAATTTTAATTTGTGACAACAATGACAAAGTGTGGCGGCAAAAACAAAGCTATATAGGAGCAGAGTTTCATATGTAATTGAAATTTAGTTGGTATCAATTCAAAATAGATTGTGATAACATTGGAATGTTATATGAAATTCCCATGGTAATCACAAAGAAATATCTTTGAATACACATGAAAGGAAACAAGAAAAGCATCAAAACATGTAAATATAAAAAATACTCTATACAGGAGGAGAAACCAAGGTGGTGGCATAGGTAACCTGTACTTGCTGCCTCTCATGACCACATCAAAATTACAACTAAATGGCAGAACAACTACCACCCAGAATTGCGGGAAAGCTGGCTGAGTGGAAATTCCAGAAAACAAGAGGTGAAGAAAGCTCATTGAGACCGGCAAGAGGTGGAAGCACGGAAAGTGCTGGCACCTGGATGTGCTGTTCTTTAAACCGGGAGGGAGATACAAGCTGAACTCCAGTTCTGGACAAGACTCTGGGGAACCCAGACACATATGGAGAGAAACTGGACTGTCTGGCATTGGGACAGGAACACGAGGGCGGCTTACTCTTACATGTGCTCGCAGTGACCACCCTTCCTGCACAGATGCGTGGAGAACTGGGGACTTCTCTGGTTCAGGGCAGCCATTGCAGTTTACTCTGCCCTGGTGATTCCCAGAGACGCTTCCCCACCCAATTTACAACCAACTCAAGCTGTGTGCATCAGCTTTTGCATATGAATTTCCTGTCTTTTTTCCTAAAACAAAATGCAGCTGGCTCAGAGAGCCCCAGAGATTCCAAAAGAAGGCCCACTACCTGGCAGCAGCAGTGGCCTTGCTTCACAGATGGGACTCATCTGGGCACTTCCAAACCCCACACAAAGAGGAGGAATCTGCAGATGTCTCTGTAGCTCCTGCTGGGAAGCCCTAGACAGTGGCTGACCTTGCACCTCCTTAGAGATCCAAGGGTCAGTGTATCCAGTAGTCAGAGTGAGACCATAATGGATTACAACTCTTCACATCCATAAGAGACACACTCAGGGGGCAGACTCGGTGAGCACCAAAGCCCTAATAAAGCAAGTCCTGCCCCATAAGGGTGTCTCTTGTACAACAGATCTTCCAGTGTAGACCCAGCTGGTCACCACAGCCAATTGGCCTGGAGGTCAATTCCCCCCAGTAATACCAACAGCAATCAAGGCTTAACTACAACAAGACTGTGCAAACAGCCCACAAAGGGGTGCACCAAGAGCATCCATCTCAGGTGACTGCGAAGGCTGAGGCACTGGGCCTTATAGGACACCAACTACACAAGGCCACTCTATCAACTCAAGGAGACTTAGCAGCTACCCAATACATAGAAACAAACACAGGGAAGCAGCCAAAATGCAGAGACAAAGGAACAAGTCACAAATGAAAGAAATGGATGACAGCAAAGTACTGGATATAGAGTTCAAAACCATGGTTATAAAGTTACTCAAAAATCTAGAAACCTCCAAGAAATTTAGTGAGACCCTCAAGGATATGAAAAAGGACCAGTCAGAGATTAAGCATACACTTATTGAAGTAAAGAAAAATATACAGCCTTAACCAGTTTGGCTGAGTGGATAGAGCATCAGCCTGCAGACTCAAGGGTCCCAGGTTCAATTCCGGTCAAGGGCATGTACCTTGGTTGTGGGCACATCTCCAGAGGGGTGTGTGCAGGAGGCAGCTGATCGATGTTTCTCTCTCATCAATGTTTCTAACTCTCTATTTCTCTCCCTTCCTCTCTATAAAAAAACAATAAAATATATACATATTTTAAAAATAATATACAGAGATTCAATAGCAGACAAGAGGATCCCAAGAATCAAGTAAAAGGTTTGAAATACAAAGAAGCAAAAAACACTCAACCAGAAAAGCAAAAAGCAAAAAGAATACCAAAATATGAAGATAGTGTAAGGAGCAACTTTTAGTGTACCAACATCCGAATTATGGGGGTTCCAGAAGAAGAGAGAGAGCAAGATATTGAAAACCTTATTTGAAGAAATAATAACAGAAAACTTCCCCTACCTGGTAAAAGAAATAGACTTACAAGTCCAGAAAGTGCAGAGAACCTCAAACAAGAGGAATCTAAAGAGGACCACACCAAGACATATCATAATTAAAATGTCAAGGGCAAAAGACAAAAGAGAATCTTAAAAGCAGCAAGAGAAAAACAGTTAGTTACCTACAAGGGAGTACCCATACGAATGTCAGCTGACTTCTCAACAGAAACCATGCAGGCCAGAAGGGAGTGGCAAGAAATATACAAAGTGATGAATAGCAAGAACCTACAACCAAGATTACTCTACCCAGCAAAGCTATCATTCAGAATTGAAGGTCAGATAAAGAGTTTCACGGACAAGAAAAAACTAAAGGAGTTCGTCACCACCAAACCAGTATATGAAATGCTGAAGGGTATTCTCTAAGAAGAAGAACAAGGTAAAGATAAAAATTATGAACAAAGTGACAACAAATACATATATATCAACAAGTGAATCTAAAAATCAAGTGAATAAAAAATCTGAAGAACAGAATAAACTGGTGAATATAATAGAATCAGGGGGATAGAAAGGGAGTGGACTGACAATTCTCAGGAGGGAAGGAAAAGTGGGGGGTGCAGAAAGAGTTTGGACAAAAATATTACACGTGTGGAGGGTAAAAATATTACATGGATGGGGGGAGGGTAAAGGCATAGGGTGGGGTGGGAACTGGGTGGAGGGGAGCTATGGTGGGGAAGAAGAACAACTGTAATAATCTGAACAATAAAGTTTTATTTTAAAATATTCTATACAATAGGAAGAAGGAGGAAACATGTAAAACAACAAAATGGCAAAAATAAGTCTCTTTCTATTAGTGTTCACTTTAGTATGTTTTTAAATTGATTTCAGAGAGAGGCAGAGAGAAGAAGAGAGAAATAGAAACATCAGTGTTGAGAGAGAATCATTGATCATCTGCTCCCTGCATGCCCTTCACTGGAGATCAACACCAGAACTGCAATCTCCTGGTCCATAGGTTGATGCCCAACCACTGAGCCATAGTGGCAAGGCAGTATTCATTTTAAATGCAAATTAACTTAATACCTCATTCAACAAGCACATATTGGCAAAATGAATGTAAAAAGACAACAACAAAATGATCCAACTATATACTATCCAGTGAGATTCACTGAGATTTAAGGACATAAATAAGTTAAAAGTAAAAGGACAAAAAAAATCTATGCAAATAGTGCCCAAAAGATCTGAATGGCTACACTATTATTGGACAAAATAGAATTTAAGCCAATAACTGTTACAAGAACAAATACCATATGATTTCACTTATATGTACAATCTAAAGAAAAAAATAAACAAAATAGTAACAGATTCAATGATGTAGAGAACAACAGACTGATGGTTGCCAGAATGAAGGGGCATTGGGAATCTGGGTGAAAAAGTTGGAGGGATTATGAAGTAGAAATTGGTAGTTATAGAATAATTAAAAGAATGTAAAACTAAAATAATAAAAGAGTAATATGCAAATTGACTGTTACCTGAGACATCTAAGCCATGCCCACCAGCCAAGCCATGCCTCCCAGCCAACCAGAGTGGCTGTATGCAAATTAGCTCAGCCAAGATGGAGGCCGGCAGCCATGGAGCTAGAGCAAACCAGAGGCTTCTGTTGCAACTGCCTGCCTAGGCTGGCTGAACCTCTGCTCACGGCCACGCCCACCAGCCAATCAGAGCGGCTGTATGCAAATTAACCCAGCCAAGATGGAGGCCAGCAGCTACGGAGTTAGAGCAAACCAGAGGCTTCTGTTGCAACTGCCTGCCTAGGCTGGCTGAGCCTCTGCTCATGGCCACGCCCACCAGCCAATTAGAGCAGCTGTATGCAAATTAACCCAGCCAAGATGAGGCTGGCAGGGCGGCTCTGCACTGGGAGCCTCCACGGCTGGCATGGCTGTGCCAGGTGTGTCAGCTCAGTGGGGGGGTGTCCGGCCTGGGGCCTCCTCGGGGCATCCAGGAGCACCCGTCGCGGGTCCACTGCCTGGCTCCACTCCCCCCAGGGGCCTCCACCAGGCGTGCCGGAGAGCGGGTCCTCCACGGGGCTTGCAGGAGCACCCATCCTGGGTCCACTGCCTGGCTCCACCCCCCGGGGGTCTTCTTGGGGCGTCCAGGAATGCCTGTCCTGGGTCCACTGCCTGGCTCCGTCCCCTGGGAGCCTCTGTGGGGCGTGCAGGAGCACTCGTCCAGGGTCCGCTACCTTCATCTGCCCCCCAGGGGCCTCCACAGGGCATGCGAGAGCATCTGCTGCACAGTGCGGAGAATCTGAAGCCAGTCCGTTGCCCAGCTCCACCCTGGGTGTGTTTGCTCAGCAGCAGGGCCCCACCAAGGGATCCTGCACCAGCATCCGCCCCTGGCTCACTACCCAGCTCTGTGCCAGGTGTGTCCCCTCAGTGGTGGGGGCCCACCAGGTGTGTGCGATCATGGGCCCTCCGGTGGGAAATGTCCAGGCCTGCACTCACCAGCCCTCCCACCCCCCAGTGCATGAACCCTGAAGGGGCTGTGGGTAGCCTGAAAATGGCCCTCAGCCCCTCACCCAGGCTGGCCAGGCATGCCAGCAGGTGGACATCTCCCTCGAGGTGTCCCAGACTGCAAGAGGGCACAGGCCGGGCTGAGGGACCCCCACCCCCTGAGTGCACAAATTTTTGTGCACCGGGTCCCTAGTTATAGTATAAGGAAGTAAATAATATTGTAATAACTATGTATGGTGCCAGGTAGGTACTTACAATACTGGGCGACCACTTTGTAAAGTATATGATTGTCTAACCATTATGTGTTCACCTGAAATTAATAGAAAATAATATTGACAGTAAACTTTAATTGAAAAATAAAAATAAAAATTCCAGAACCAAATAAATACATTATAAATTGATAAAAGGCCAATTCACCATGAAGATACAAACAGTTATACACATGTACATCAAACATCAGAGCTTCAAAGTATATGAAGTAAAACAGTAACAGATTTGAAGGGAGAAACAGACAGCTGAATAATAGGAGTTAGAGTCTTGAATAGAGAATTTGAACAACACTGTCACCCAATTGGACCTAATGACATATACAGAATACTCGGCCCAGCAACAACAGGATACACATAGTTTACAGATGCCTGTGAGGTACTCCTGAGAGAGACCATATCACACGCCATAAATCAAGTCTAATAACTTAAAAATATATACAAAACATCTTCTTGACCACATTGGTATTAAGTTGAAAATCATAACGTGAGAAAAACTTGAAAATTTACAAATATGTGGAAATTAAACAACTTTTTTTTTTCAGCAACAAATGGGTTAAGAAGAAATCACAAAGGAAAGTAGAAAATACATAAAACAACACACCAAAAGTTATGGGATGCATTGAAAGCAGTACTAAGAGGAACATATTATAGCTATAAATGCTAACATTGAAAATGAAATATCTCGCCCTAGCCAGTGTGGCTTAGTTGGTTCGGTGTCATCTGTGCACAGAAAGGAAATTCTCAGTCAGGGCACATGTCTGGGCTGCGGTTCAATCCCTCATGGTGGGTGTGTGTGTGGGGGGGGGGTCAGGCAACTGATAGATGTTTTGCTCTCACATAGATGTTTCTCTCCCTAACCCTCTCTCTTAAAAAAATCAATAGAAAACTATATTTAAAGGAAAATCTCAAATCAATAACTTAACTTTACATCTTTAACAAGTACAAAAAAGAATAATCTAAACTCAAATCTAGCAGAAAGAAGGTATGAACCCTGAGAAAAAAGAGACCTACTCAGAGGGCTCCTGTGGCTCACTGGGCTCATTTTTCAAAAACAGAACCTGGCAGCCATTTCTACACAGAGGATCTCACACTAAGTGCACTTCAGGGAGCAGCCTGCCCTGGACTTCTTGCCTCTCCCCTAAACTGCCCACTGCATGGTGTTTCTGCA
>PVJC01052718.1:0-11078 GCA_004026665.1 Murina feae
TATATATATATATGAAGAGCATGGATGCTGATGGCCCATAGCCTAAGACAGGAGTTCAGATCTCCTATTTCTTACATCTAATTTACTTCAGCACTGGATCATAATATTTTCTATGAGTTAACCCTGTCAGCCAGATTTCTAAAAGACCTCCCCAAAAAACAGCACCAAGGATATATCATATTAATACTTGATTTGTACAAACACCAGCACAAATCCAAGAAGAGGGGCTTGTACTAAAAGAACCTACCCATGCAGCAAGAAAGACTTTTTTTTTTCTGGAAGAGCCTGTAGACTTTATGGGAGGGATCTGTAAGGAAAAAGCTCAATCCTGGTAAGCTAAAAGCAATGGCAGAGACTTCCAGATTCATTATAATCCCACAGAACCCTAGACAGGGGAGAAGAGCCATGTGGAATTAATTGGGTATCAGTAAGACCCAGAAGATTTTAACTTAAAGACAATTCAATTATGAAAAGAAAAGAAACAGATCATGAAAGGGAAAAATATGGTGGAGGATATATATAAAAGAAGATTCTGTGTCTATGTGTCTGTGAAAAGAGAATGAGAGAAAAGATACAGAAAGGTAGTAACTCAGTGGGAAGGAGGATGAATGAGAGAGAAAATAAAAGAGGGGAAGAAGAGAAATAATTAGTTGAGATTTTTAGTTCCAGACACAGTAAATAATTCTGTTTGATTCTAATTTAAAATTATCCATTGGAATGGTAGTTCATAAAGCAGGAGAAAAAGGAATTAAATAAGCAGGCCTCGGGGAGCAGCAGGAGGAAATGGACCATCTCTTCAGGTGTTTGCCCTTAGTAGTCATCATTTTTGAGTGATACTCCCCTGAAATTCAAATTCCCAGGAGAAAGATTCAGGCCTATTTTTGATCACATGACCTATCTTTGATTGAGGGGTGGAGGAGGGTTCTTGATTGATTGACAGACCATGTAGAATGGGGGTGGGAGGGAATCTCCATGATGGCACTAAAACAAAGAACAAGAGATGCCAGGCAGGTGGAAGCATCAACTGTCTACTACCAGCAGGGCACCCAAAAGAAAGGAAGGGAGATAGGATGACCAGTTACAAACCTGGGAAAAATTAGGAAACAGGAAGGGGAAGAGATGGATGAAGACAAAAAAAAATTGTAGGAATGTGAGAAAATGATAGAGAAGAGAGAAGCTAGATTTAAAAATAATAATAAGAAGAAGAAGAAATCCAGTTTCCACATAAGCAGAGCCAGACAAGGGGAAAGAAGAGAAGAAAGCAATATGGAGATGAGATGATGGCAAGGAATCACACAGGGCTCACTTGTGACTCCATGACTCTATGATGATGTTGTTATAGACATTCTACTTCCTAAACCTGTGAAGTGGATGGCTAGTAAGAGGGGTCCCAGGCTTCCTCAAGAGAATGTGATTTGATATCCATTCCATTTGGCATGGACACCCACTAAGTGATTTGGTATCCATGACTGGATTGTCCCAGGTCTCTACTGCTGGGACAATAGACAACAAATTACCCCAAAACTTAGTAGTTTGAAACCACTTATCTCTCATGGTCCCTGTTTTGACTGGACTTGCTGAGTAGTTTTCACAGGACCTGTCGCATACAATTCAGTTTGGCATCAGCTGGGGCTGCAGTTATCTGAAGGTTCACCTGGGTTGTAATGTTCAAGTTGATGCAGTCACAGGACTGGCAGCTAATACTGCAGCTCAGCTGAGGTTGTCAATTGAAATAATTCCATGTGGCTTGGGAGTTCAACAGCACAGAAGTTGGGTTCTCACAGAGAGTCTCTCAAGAGTGAACATTCCAAGAGGCAGGAAGAGGAAGCTGTCAATCAAGTCAAGCTGTCTGAAATTGGCACAGCATTATGCCTCTCCTGGTCAAAGTGGACACACTCGAATTGCAGTAATGATCCAGTTCAAATCCCTGCAAGGCTCAGACACGCTGTAGGTCCCCTGGTCTTGCTTGAGCTCTCCCCACTTTCATTACTACTAATATGGCAGAGATTCCTGTTTTTATAAATCCCATATGTATTCTTTCAATTGATCTCTTACTTGAGGCTTATGGAGTTCTTTAAATCCCAAAGTATCCTACTGGCAAATATAATTATTACAACATAATAGCCACCACTGAAGAGTGCTTACTATATTCCAGGCATTCACTAACTCATGAACCTTACAACAATTTGAAAGAATTTAGAGAAGAAAATGAGTGGTTAGACAATGTCCGATACTAGGGAATTTGTTGGATAAATTATTCAAATTCTGATCGAAGTGGCCAACCTGCATTTAAAACTCAGTCTATCACATTATAAATCCCCAGTTAGTCTGGTTCTCCAACACCATTTTGTAGTGGTTTGGCACCTTTTCTGCAGAAATACATACCATCTTCACTACCCATCAGAGCAGGACAGGGAATTAGGTGGAGAGTCTTGTACCATCATTAGTATCACAGTTTTGTACTTAATTCCAAGTTAGAAGCCACCAGCTGGTTTGCCAGTGCCAGTGCTCAGGAGAGTTTGCCTCCCAGTGAATTCCTTCTTGTCTGGGAGAATAAGAAGAGGAATGCTGAGCAGGATGACCCTGAGGAAGGCCGGCTTGGATTCTTAAAGGAAACTAGACAAAAGACAGCAAAGAAAAGCCATATGGAAACACAAAAACCATCCCACACCAAAGTTCCTCTCTCTCACAGGCCATCCAAACATCTATTTACCTAGTGGTGTGTTTTTTTTATGCACACATAGATATATTATTTACAATAGGGCCATCTGTGTTACCATAGTTATAGTTCTGCCTGCACTTCCATAAAAATGATAGTAAATCTTTATTTTCTGAGGTTCAGAAATGCCCTGTAAAAACTGGGTCTTGGCTGAAACTCATTCCCAATAGATTCCAGCCCAGACACTAATAGAGTTTGTAGGCAAATTAAATAAATATCAATTTATGTGGCAGGCTAAAAAAGTCCAAAATTTACTATTTTTAGAGGCAATGTAAATTCATGACGGAGAAAAAAATCCCCATATAAACAGGATTAATAAATTTTAATAAGCCTGTAGGTTGGCCATTGATTTGATTAATTTAAAATGTTAAAAAGTCAGATTAGTACTGTACAATCTACAGATATTTCCTGATTGCATTTGCTAGAGATCTTTTGATAACAGGCAGCAGAGATGGCTAATGGTTACCTCAGGCAAGAAGAAAATTCATTAGAGGGCTTAGCAGGCTCTCACAGGATTGTGGGAGGATGGGAAGGGGTGCTGAAGAAGCAGGGCTGAAATGGAAGGAAGCAGATACAAACAGCTTTAGTAGCATGAACAGCTTGCTAGTACCATGTCTATATAAAGGCACTCCAACCCTTTCATTCTTCTCTGAATGTTTTCAGTCTAGATTAAAAAATGCTAGGGAAAGGTTTGCTTAGCTAAGCCTCATATGGGTGCCTCTTGTTTGTACTGTTTCTACTCCTTGAGGTTACCACAGTGCTAGGGGGAAGAATTCAGCACCTCATTTACAACTGCAAAAAAATGAAGAAAGGAAGAAGGAAGGAAGGAAGGAAGGAAGGAAGGAAGGAAGGAAGGAAGGAAGGAAGGACGAGAGGGAGGAGAGGAAAAGGATGGAGGAGGAAGGAGAATGGGAGAGGCTGAGAGGGAGAGAAAGAAAAAAGAAAGAGAAAGAAAAACAAAAAGAAGAAAGGAAAGGAAGGAAGGAAGAAAGGAAGGAAGGGAAGGAAGGAGGGAGGAAGGAAAGAAGGAAAGGAAGGAAGGAAGGAAGGAAGGAAGGAAGGAAGGAAGGAAGGAAGGAAGAAAGAAAGAAAGAAAGAAAGAAAGAAAGAAAGAAAGAAAGAAAGAAAGAGGGGGAGAAAAACACGAATGTCTGATACTCAGGGATAGGTTAGATAAACTACATTACAAATACACAATGGAATATTACACAATGAAAAGTTACAGGAAAAATATTAAATGACTTTCAGTATAGTAGCAAAGTAGATTATCAAATAGTAGATTCAATATAAACCAGTTTAGGAAGGAAAGAAGGAAGGGGATGAGGGAGGGATGAATAAATAAGAACGCATATATGCATGAATAAATATGTGATGGGATTTCAAGATATTTTTAGTTTCTTATTTTAGCTTATCTCTGTGATCTAACTTTTTGCTTTTAAAAGGATGATTAAAAAACAAAAGCATTTTTCAGGTTTTAAAACTTCCTCTTATCTCTACCCCCATGTTCACTGTAGCATTATTCACAATAGCCAAGACATGGAACAAACCTAAACGTCAGTCATAATGCCCTTATTTCACTTAATATATATATATATATATATATATATATATATATATATATATATATATATACTAGAGGCCCAGTGCACAAAAATTTGTGCATTTAGGGGGGTGGAGAGGGGTTCCTCAGCCCAGCCTGTACCCTCCCCAGGGGATCGGGCCTAAGTTGGCAGTCAGACATCCCTCTGGCAGCCCGGGGGCCCTCAGGGGATGCCCACTTGCCAGCGGGGAATAGGCCTAAGCTGCAGTCAGACATCCTTAGCACTGCTGAGGAGGCAGGAGAGGCTCCCACCACCCCCTCTGTACTGGCAGCCATCAGCCTGACTTGTGGCTGAGCAGAGCTCCCTCTGTGGGAGTGCACTGACCACCAGGGGCAGCTCCTGCATTGAGCGTCTTCCCCCCTGGTGGTCAGTGTGTGTCATAGTGACCAGTCATTTGCATTCATTCTGCTGTTAGGGTCAATTTGCATATTACCCTTTTTTTATATAGGATAGAGGCCTGGTGCATGGGTGGTGGCCGGCTGGTTTGCCCTGAAGGGTGTCCCGGATCAGAGTGGGGGTCCCGCTGGGGTGTCTGGCCAATCTGGGTGAGTGGCTGATGGCTGTTTGCAGGCTGGCCGCATCCCCTTCAGGGAGGGGTTCCCTGCTGGGGTGCCTGGCCAGCCTGGGTGAGAGGCTGATGGCTGTTTGCAGGCTGGGTGAGAGGCTGGCTGGAAGCAGCTAGCTGGGATTTCTGTATCTTCAATAATTGAAACATTGTTGCTTTAACCGGAGCCCAGGTCAGGTTGCCCCTGATAACCCAGGCTCCCAGCACTTCCTTGAGCCTAAGCCAGCTGGAAGCAGGTATTTGGGGTTTATTTATCTTCTGTAATTTAAACTTTGTTGCCTTGAGCAGAGGGCACAGCTAGTCAAGGCAGGCAGGAACCTTAGCTTCCTCCATTGCCAAGGCAAGCATCCTGCTTATTCCAGCTCCATGGCTGCCAGCTGCCATCTTGGCTAGGCTAATTTGCATACAGTCACTCTGATTGGCTGGTGGGCATGGCATAGGTGTAGCAGAGTGACACCAATTTGCATATTACTCTAACTAATGAAAGCATAATATTAAAATTAACCATTTCTTTGGGACGCCTGAGCCACGCCCACCAGCCAATAAGAGTGACTGTATGCAAATTAGCCTAGCCATGATGGCGGAGGCCACAGCCCCAGTGTGCGAGGCTTCTCTGGAGCTGCGACCTCCACCATCTTGGGAGCCTCCGTCCTGGGAAGGCATCCGGGGCCCTGAGCCGGTTGATGTCTTCCCAGGCGTCCGCCCCTGAGGCTCCCTCCTGGGAGGCCGTGGGGTGGCCACCTGCCACGGGATCACTTCCCAGGCAGAAGACTCAGGGGCGGGACCAGCCAGCCGCCCAGAAGCTCCCTCCTGGGAGGCAATCGGGTGGCCAGGGGCACGTGCAGGGAGGCCTGAAACCTCCATGCATGTGCCACGGCCACCCAATCGCTTCCCAGGCAGATGGCCCAGAGGGTCAGTGGGAGCTATGGCAGCCTGAAAACTTCCCTCATCCCCTCACCCAGGCTTGCCACACCCCCTGGGTTGAGGGTTCTCACTGGGGAGCTTGGCCAGCCTGCAAACAGACATTGGCCCCTCACCCAGGCTGGCCAGGCACACCAGCAGGTGGACATCCCCAGAGGGGTCCCAGACTGCGAGAGGGCACAGACCGGGCTGAGGGACACCCCTCTCCCCCAGTGCACAAATTTTTGTGCACCAGGCCCTAATATATATATATATATATATATATATATATATATATATATATATATATATATATATATAGAGAGAGAGAGAGAGAGAGAGAGAGAGAGAGAGAGGTGCATGTGTACATACATTACATGCAAAAATAGAATATTATTCATCCATAAAAAGAAGAAAATCCTACCTTTGTGACAACATGGATGGGCCTCAAAAGCATTATTTTAGGTGAAGTAAGTCAGACAGAGAAAGACATGTAAAATCTAAAAAAAATAAATAAATAAAACTCATAAAACAGATTGATGGTTGCCAGAGGCAGAGGAGGGGTAGGGAAATGGGGAGTGAGTGAAATGGGTAAAGGTAGTCAAAAGGTACAAAGGTCTAGTCACAAGCTAAGCAGGCCCTTATACAATTAGAAACTACACACACATGAAACCCTGAATCTCTGAGGTAAGTACAACTGCCCCATTACATAGATGGAGAAGTTGAGGCTCAGAGTGGAGTCACATTCTCAGGCAAAATCACAAAGCGGAACTAAGGAAACTAAAGCCTTAGACTTTCATCTCTGTTTTCCTCTCTCTCCTAGGAGGGCTGGCGTCACCTGAATGTGACCTGTGACAAAGGAGTTGAAACCAGCAGTCAAACCCCTTCTTCTGAATGGGCCTGCCTCCCTGTTTTCTTTAGCTTTGAGAGCTGCCTTTGAAGCATATTGAGCTTGGGCTTCTTCTCCCTTTTGCAAGAGAGGATCATTACAGTGGTATTGGAAATCCTGCCTGCTATATTGGCACTGCTGAATGTAATCTCTCACGTGCCATTTTGAAATTATCTCTGTGTCTGAAAGGTCACTACCACTGGCTAAATGGCATTGATTTTTAGGCATTTACAGATGTACATGTCAACTCCTGATAGAGGATTTCATGGATTGAGGAGCCGAGCCAATGGGATGTGAGTGGTAAGTATCTCCTCTCAGCAGACTCATTACATGAGAAAATAGACCTAGAGGTGCACATCACTAGCAGATTTGAGATGAAGCCATGCCTTTCTTAGGTGACAGTTGCCTTTGCAACATCCTCACAGCCCAGCTGCTCCAGGCCACAGCTTAGGGGCTGGCATTTGGCTGACCAACACCGGAATGCACATGAGCTCCTGTCTGTAGCTCCTTTCTCCACTCAAGTGTGTTCAATAACAGGAACTCAACTCAGGTTTAGTCGTCTGTGGGGGTGGGGCTGAGGCACAGGGTCCACAGATGCTGCTTTTCACTGTGGATTCTGAAAGCTCTTATAAAGGAGACATATGTCATACTCTTTGTAATACTTTAAGAAATAAAACAAAATTTAAAATAAAGAGCTACTGTGTTCCATTGAAATGCTTTTAACTTGAGATACTTCTGCCAGTGCTGAGAGTTTGTGGTAATTCTGATTGCAAGAAGGCAGTTGAGCCATGGCCTACCATTTCCTAGCATCAAATGCAACGCCATAAAGTCAGCAATGAGTCTGTCTCATGCTGCCCCATGTGCTTTTGCACGATGGTCAGCCCACATGCCCCACCATCAAGCGCTTGAGGGCTTCAGATCAGGCTGTGTGCGAGCGTGCAGCAGACTTGCATCCCAGGGAAGAGACCAGATTGCAAGCCACAGCAAGTTAGTTTGCTAATCCCCCATACCAAACGTGGATGCCAAATTAACCCCCAAAATCTGTATTTCAGTAGAGATGACTCCTGCCTGCTCCGTGGGTTTCTATGGCTGGCTCTTTTGCTAAGTATTTAGGTAAAGATTCTGAATGTTTCCCTCGTAGTGCCAAGTTTTTGATAGAAAAAAAAAAAACACCAAAAGGAAGATTGGATGTAGGGTCAGACCTGGATTGAAACACCAACTTGAAACTTATCAGCCACATTACCTTAGAAAGGGATCTAACCCAATCACACTGATGGTTAATGGAATACATGCTTATGTATTCTTTTTTTTAAAAAAAAAAAATGTTTATTGAACCCAGCTGGCATGGGTTGAGCGTTGACCTATAAATCAGGAGGTCATGGTTCAATCCCCAGGCAGGGCACATGCCTGGGTTGTGGGCTGAATCCCCAGGGGTGGGGTGTGCAGGAGGCAACCGATCAGTGATTCTCTCATCATTATGTTTCTATCTCTCTCTCCCTCTCCTGTCCTCTCTGAAATCAATAAAAATATTTTTTAAAAAATGTTTATTGAATTTATTGGGGTGACATTAGTTAATAAAATTATGTAGGTTTCCAGTGTAGAATTCTATAAAACATCACCTGTAGGTTATATTATGAGTTCACCACATAATGATAAAGGTAGCATTCCCCTAGACTGAGGCCCTAAGGTGGGGAGTGCTCCATGGTGTGGGAGTGGGACTCCGCACAGAGATGCTGGCAGCTGGCCCTTTAGCTCTCTCTTTCTGGAGCCACAAACTTCAGTCAGCCCTCACACAACTCTCCTTTGCTCCACTCTCCCTTCACTGGAGCCCAGGGTGAGTGGCTGTGAAGGCGATTTTATGCACTGGCCCTTTAAGAGGGTGCTTGTATCTCTAGCAGACTTCTGTCTGTCTCTGGAATACAAAATCCCTGCTGATTTTCGTAGTCAGATAATATGTAGGCTCCTCTTCTCCACTGTGGAGCTTAAAGCTAGGTTGAGACCCCACAATTCTCAGAGGGAACCTTGCAGCCCAGATGTTGCTCAGAATTCTCAACCGTTGTACATGGGTGCAGGGCCTGCCTTTTCTCAGCCACTTTTCTTTGCCCTTCTCTCCAGTCTCAATGTGGCTTCTTCTGTAAATCTTTGGTTATAAGGCTTTTGTTCAGCTAGTCTTCAGTTGATTGAGTTGATTATGCAGGTTATTTATAGAAATAACGCACATAAACAAAAGCTCTTTGAGATCCTCAGCAAGTTTTAAGAGTGTCAGAGAACCACTGGTCTAATCTCTTTGCATCTCTGCCTCCTAATAGATCAACAGGGTGTTGTGATAGTAAATCAAAGTACATGGCTTTGGGTGCAACACATGCTTAAGTGCAGGCAGTGACCTCTTTTGATCTAAGCACTTTAATTTCTCCTTTATGAGAATGGGTTTCCTGCCTGCTTAGAAACACCCAACGCACCTTCTCTGCAATGACAGAAGCTTGACAGTCTCAGATCGACAGCTCCAGGACCTACCTTTTAGATCCAATTTCCTGCCTCAACCTCCCATCTCTGGCTTCATAGTGTGTCATCTCTGTAGATATTAGGTGCACCATACTTTATTCAAATATATCTAGTAGACACCACAAAATGATACCATACCCCTATGGAATGAAAACAAGGTCTTTTGAAAAGTAAGAGATTGATTTTTCAATTAAATGGAAGGTTCTCTGACAGCACCCAGAGCTTGGGGAGAAAGCCCTCAGTAGTGTCTCTGGGTCTCCTTCTTGCACCAAAATTATGAGGAGTGTAGGTAGATTTGTGGAGACTCTTAGAAGTAGTGGAAAGATGGCTCCTAGTGCCTAGAGTGAGACCAAGAGCCTTGAAGAAAGGACCCCCTTGTTTGCAGGTTTCTTCATACTTTTTAATCCCCAAATCCCCTGTATTATTAAGTTTTCATTTGTTCTTCAGAAAAATACAACTCCCTTATTTTCCATTCTGTCATATCTCTGATCCTGGCACATTCACTTCCCCAATGAGAGGTTAACTCTGGCATCCTACCTCAGATGAAAAAGTTTGGTGGCAGGAAAATCTATCAGAGACAGTAGGGATAGAGAGGAAGTTTAAACTGAACAGATATTTCTCAAGTAAGAATATCAGAATTAAATAGAGGTTGGGAGTGATGGAAAGGGAGAGATTAAGGATAACTCCACGGACTCTGGCTTGGAATACTGATGTACAGAGGTCATTCATTGAGGCAGAGTAATGGAAAGAGAACTGAATTGGAAGAGGAGAGTAGTTATAAATTCTGGTGTAAAGCTAAAGGTAGAGGTCAGCCTGAAGGTCACAAAATGGCAGTTGAATCTCAAAGGAACCTGGCTATGCCTCTGAGACATTTCTGAAGCAAGCAGAGTAAGGCTTGCAACTAGAACAATGATGCTGGCAGAAAGCAGTGTGCTTTTCTCTAGACTCACTGTTGTTGGTTCTTATTGTCAACTCTCCTAACACTTCTGGTCCCTGACTCAATTTCCCCATTGGCCTTCCAATCTGCTATTATAACTCCAAAGTTGGTTCTCTTTTTCCACTCCCAAAATCATTCCTCTTCTCAGACTACGCCTTCATCAATCCACCTAGAATGCTTTAAACACCGAAATCAAATACCCATGGCTGATCCTGCTGTTCAAGTCAACACATATTCTCATTCTTTGAACATTTCCCAAACCAGCCCAGGGAATCATCTATGCTTCCTTTGCTAAGTCACTTTATTAAAAACAGAGAGAGGTGTGAGATCACATAGGGTGAACTTGCAGAGTAGGGAGAGAGAAGGATCCCAGGAAAATGGGAATAATAAAGAAGCCATTACAAACTTTAAAAACTCTCTTCTTTCTCATGTCATTTTAGTGATTTTGGTTTAGAGCTAGATCTCTCATCTTCAAAATGATTAAATTCATCATAGCAAATGATTTCATTCAAAATTCATATGAAGCAACATAAGCAATAAGCATAAGATATCTGTAACCCATGCAATGGTTTATTGGTTTCTAATAATCTTCTATAATAAAAGCAAAACATGCAAATGTGACCGTTACCACCAGCCAATCAGAGCGGCTGTATGCAAATTAACCCAGCAAAGATGGAGGCCAACAGCTAATCAGAGCGGCTGTATGCAAATTAACCCAGCCAAGATGGAGGCCAACAGCCACGGAACCAGAGCAAACCAAAGGGTTCTGTTGCAACTGCCTGCCTATGCTGGCAGTTGGAAGTGGCACCAGGGCACCAGGGCATCAGGAAGTGGGAAAGCAAGATGGCGGGCCGGGGAGCGGGTAAGAGGTGGCAGGGGGTTGGCGGCCTGCTTGGTGGGCTTCCCAGGCCCTTTGTGGGGCATCGGGGAGCGGGTAAGAGGTGGCAGGGGGTTGGCAGCCTGCT
>PVJC01052719.1:0-11052 GCA_004026665.1 Murina feae
GCGTCCTCCGGTGCCAGCCCTCTCCCCAAGCCCCGTGCACGCGCCTCCGTACCTCTGTACTTTGCTTCCGCCACTCCTCTGAGTCTGTTTCTTTCTAGTTGTAGGATTTTCACTCAGCCAGCCTTCCTGTGGGTGTGAATGGTGTTCGTGTTTTCTTTTCGTAGTTATTCTGAAATAGTTGTGCACGGCTGCATTTACGGTGTTTACCTTATGCCGCCATCTTGCTTCTCTCTGTTTATTTTTTTATAAATTGAAGGCAAGATCCTCTACCAGCAAAAAGATAATGACTTATTTTATTGTGATACTTGCTTTAGTGCAGTAGTCTGGAACTGAGCAGTATCTCTGAAGTATGCTTGTACTTAATAGTTATTGGTTAATGTGATCATGAACAAGTTACTTAAGCTCTCTGTGCTTAAAGTTTCTGATCTGCTAAAGAAATAAATTATCTCTTCCAAAAATACAGTAGGACAGTAGTAGACATTTAGATTCAAAAAGGGTTAAAATGTAAAAAGGAGTCACAAGACCTTCAAAATTTCAAAAACCAGCTGGGAGTACATGACTAGATTGCTTTTTAAAAATTATTTACTTTTTTATTTTTCAGTTACAGTTGACATACAATATTATCTTTGTTTCAGGTGTACAACATAGTATAGACATATAACTTTCTAGAGGCCCGGTGCATGAAATTCTTGCACAGGGGAAGGGGGTCCTCTCAGCCCAGCCTGCACCCTCACAAATTCAGGACATCCCTCTCACAATACTGGACTGCTGGCTCATAATCGCTCACCTGCCTGCCCCCCTTGCTGGCCTGGTTTCCTCCATCTTCCTGCCCTCTTCCCCCCCTTCCCCCCCGTGCTGGCCTGATCACCCCTCACGGCCCCCCTGTCGGCCTGGTCACCCCATGCAGCCTGCTTGTTCAGTGGTTTGGTTATCCCTCACCCCTCTGCTGGCCTGGTCATAGGCAGTCATCTTGTGATGGTGTGAGGGTCAATTTGTATATTACTTCTTATATAGGATGAAGTGATCATCCCCATTAGGAAACAGACACGACCAAATTTCAAGGCCTGGGAATCATCCTCTTGTAGTTGGCAGCTTTACCCTCTATTCTCCAGTGGTTTTTGTTTGTTTGTTTCTTTGTTTTTGGTGTGTGTTTTTTAAGTTGATTTTAGAGAGAAAGGAAGAGAGAGGGATAGAGTGATAAGAGAGAAATGATTGGCCACCTCTTGCATGTTTCCCCATCTGGGATCGCTCCCCCATCTAGGATCTAGCCTGCAACCCAGGCATGTGCCCTGACCGGGAATCTAACCACAACCTTCTGGTTCATGGGTAGATGCTCAACCACTAAACCACACTAGTCAGGCTCTCTTTGGTTATTTTTGTTTTGTTTTAATTCAGATTTGGTAATTCTTGGTGGTTTATCCATACTCATTAAAAAAAAAAGTAGTAGGTCATTTTAGGTAACTGGAGTGAGGTTCTCTGCTACAAGTTTGTTTCATTCATAGGTCTTTCCTTAGACTGTGGCATGTGGTAGGCTTATTTACTTGAAGGAATGCATTCTCAAAGGGGTAAAAATTGGTTAGGGGGTTGAATAAAAAGGAGTGGCCCTTTTTATGTATAAGCCACAGATATACAGTATATGAGTGTATTAAGATTCATGAGGAACGGGGCAATTAAAGGGAAAGTATTTAAAAATGTTACTTGGGTGGGGGTTGATAATGGAAAGAAAGGTAAGAGAAATAGTGCTCTAACGTGAATGATTGAGAAGGAGGCAGGCTGTTAATTACCCACAGTTGCCAAACTAATTATGGCTTATCTGGGCAGTGAAATGCTTTGGTATATAAAGTGATGCTCTGCTTTTCTTTTCAGGCTTCAACAACACCATAGGAGTTCTCCACAGATCTGCACACTTTATTTGGAGCGCTAGTTTCCAACTTTCAAAACTGATCCATAGTATAAGATGTTCTGTATTGCAGCCTAGTACACACACACACACACACAGACACACAAATTTATAAATATATAACCAAGCAAAAGTTCCATGGGACAGTACTTAGCCTCACTTTGTATTTTCTAGATTATTGAAAATAGCTAGTTGTAACCCATCAAAATTATTTCAAACATTGAAGAATGCTTTAAGACTACCATGTGTATTTAATCCTGTTGTTGACAGCCATTGCTCTCAGCTCCCTCATCTTTGATTAGGGAGAGGTGGAAAGGCCTAGTTGGCTATGTCATTTGAAATGCACTTCTTTAATTACTGACTTACTGATTTATATCCTTTATGATATCCCACCCCCACTTCCTGCTCTTTAAGTTTGAATCCTCTCTCTGCCTTCAATAGGGAAACCCAAACTGGTATCTTGGTTGCAGTTTCCTTTGCTCACTCTTTGATAATCTGATCTTATTTGTTTTTATATTTTCTAGTTGTTACCCAAAATTTTTGATTTGATGATGAATGCTTTTTCTCGAATTTTTTATTTGATTTATTTTCTTTGTGAGTTTGTTTAAATACAAAACAGATTTCTAATACAGAGAAAAGGCACATTTGTTTGCTCAGTCCGCCATCTTCAATTGGAAATCCTGTAGTTTATTTAGCAGTCCTAAAGTGTTATATTTTGGTGTTTTCCAGTTTTTCTAAAAGTTTGTTCTTGCCAAATCTGCATACATAGCCATAACTATCTTTTTTTGTTTTACTCCTCACCCGAAGATATGCTTTGTTTTTTTCAAATGATTTGAGAGAGAGCTAGAGAGGCATTGATGTGAGAGAGAAACATAGATCCCTTGCCTCCCATACATGTCCTGACCAGGGATCAAACCCGAAACTAGTTATGTTCTCTGACCAAAAATTGAACCTGCAACCGTTTAGTGTATGGGATAAT
The DNA here is from genome assembly GCA_004026665.1 of Murina feae. NCBI lineage: Eukaryota > Metazoa > Chordata > Mammalia > Chiroptera > Vespertilionidae > Murina > Murina feae. The sequence goes on from PVJC01052719.1 coordinate 2,880, forward strand.
GCTCCAACCCACCGAGCCACCTTGTCAGGGCAACCATCATTATTTTTAGGAAGGATTATAACATGTTGACTGGCTGTGTGATGTATCTAGTTACTTGTAAAATCTTGAATTTCCCTTTTCACCGGTGGTAATTATAATTAGTTGGATTATGGTTAAGGATGTGACTATCTCTGAAGTTGTCAGGTTTTAGAATTTCATTTCTGCCACTTATTAGCTATGTACCTGTTTGCTTATTCTAAAGTAGAGATAGTACAGTAAGCCCTCACTTAGTATCATCAGTAGGTTCTTGGAAACTGTGACATTAAATGAAATTATGTACTATAGTGAAAACCTATTTTACTATAGACTAATTGATATAAACAAGAGTTAATATTTTCAGTCACAGAAACATTTCCAAACTTCTAAATAAAGATCCCAAAACACTTACAATATTAAACATTGAAATAAATGTGAGCTAATTTAAGAAAGATTAATATAAACAAAATCATTATTTTCCAACCCACTCTTCTAGTTCATGGTCTTGGATGGCTGGAACCTATTCTGGCAGCTCAGGGAGCAAGATGGGAATCAATGCTGGACAAGATACCATTCTATCACAGGGTGCACTAATACACACACTCACAGTCACTCATGCTGAGACTGTTTAGACATGCAAATTAACCTAACTTACACATCTTTGGGATGTGGGAGGAAATAAGAGCACTGTAGAAAACCAATTTGGACATGAGTAGAACATGCAAACTTTGTACTGACAGTTGGCCCTGGCCAGAAATTGATTTTTTTCTTCTCCTCATCAACATGATAATGAAACAACATTGAACAAAACAACATTATTTGAGAGAGGATCTGTTTTACTTCATAGGGTTGTTGTGAGAATTAAATGTTAAGAGGATATAAAGAAAGGTCTTAGACCAGTAGGCATATAGTAAGCATTAAATAATTTATTTGTGTATATCATCATTATAACCATACTCATCCATACATTTATGTATTTTTGCTTAAAAAAATCAAAAGGGTGGGTAAAAAGTAGGTTTACAGTTATAATACAGATGAACACAATAATTAATAAATAATATAAGATTTAACTTTATTTGCAGTCGTAAATCTACTTTGATCACTTTGTGTATATTTTATCCTCTTAGATAATTTTATTAGGCTTCATAGTTGAGTCAGTGCTCGTTTTTTGTTTGTTTTTAACTTACTTGATTTTTATTTAAAAATATCTAATTATTTCCTGCAATTATTAAGCTGGGAGATTAGCATAGCTAATAACAAGTTAGCTAAACTATGCAGAGAAGGGGTGAGGGGCAACTGGAGAAACATCAGTTTGTAGGGATGAAAGGTTGTTGTCACTTTTATGGACTTTGTGGATAATGTTAAAGGTAAGGGATATAGAGTCAGACTGTCTGGTTTAGAACATTGATTCTGCAACTTACTGGCTGTGTGACTTTGAGTAAGTTACTTAACTTTTGTATTAGTCAGTTTCACCATTTGTAAAGTAAGAATTATTAGAGATATTATGAAGTTAACACAAATAAATTGCTTAGAAGTACTTAGCTGTTCGTAGCAGTAATATCTGTTAGAATTTTTAATTCAATGTTTGATTATGTTCAGAGTCTGTGTAAGTATAAGGAACACAAGGTTGAAATAAAGGGTGAGATTTTGATATTGAAAGGAGAAAAGTGCTACATTTTCTACTAATTAGAGATAGAATAGCATTTGGTACAAAGGAATAATGGATATCTCATTAATACAGTAATACTTCAATCATTGGTCCTTATAAGGTGGTCCTGGGGCCACACCTAGTCATTGCTGTGGTGACTTGTTGCTAGTTCTCTCACTAAACAGCCATTACAAATTTTTGCTTTCATCCTAATTATACTTTACTTTCTGAATATTTGCCATAGTAATTAATAGTATTTAGTCCCCAGTTTTTAAAAATCCTCCCTTTGAAGTACAAAATTTAAAGTTAGAATATGTACAAAACAATCTTACATTCAGTTCATATATATTTAGAATATGTTGCTCCAATTTTTTAAGTATTGGAGTATGTTTATTAGTAATTTGAGTATATATTTTTAAAAAATATATTTTATTGATTTTTTTGCAGAGAGGAAGGGAGAGAGATAGAGAGCTAGAAACATCAATGAGAGAGAAACATCGATCACCTGCCTCCTGCACACGCCCTACTGGGGATGTGCTCGCAACCAAAGTACATGCCCTTGACTGGAATCGAACCTGGGACCTTTCAGTCTGCAGGTCGACGCTCTACCCACTGAGCCAAACCAGCTAGGGCTAATTTGAGTATATTTTATCAAGTTATCATATTTATAGTGATTTTTCCCCCTAATTAAAAACACTTGAGTAATACTTCTTAAAATTTTTATTTTTTAACCCTCAGGGCAGGTTATTTTTTCCATTGCTGTTTTAGAGAGTGGAAGGGAGGGGGAGGAGAGAGAATGAGGTGGGGGGGGGCAGATGGGGGAGGAGAAGGAGAGAGAGAAACATCGATGTGAGAGAAACACATGCTTCCTGCACCTGCCCCAACCAGGGCTGTGGATCAAACCTGCAACCCAGGTCCCCTTGACTGAAAATTGAACCCCAGACTCTTTGGTGCTTGGGTGGATGCTCTAACTGTTTAGCAGCACTGTCCCAGGCTTGATTCTGTTTATTTACATGAATTATATGTTTGAGTATAGTTTTAGAAATAGATTTTGCTAAGTTTTACTTACTCTTTTCCTTTAATTCTGGACATTCATTATCAATTTTGAAGTTATTTTTCAGAGACAGATTTGTTTTTAAATGTTTCTTATTGCAGAATTGCACACTGTTCAGATAACTTCATTGCTTAGTGCTGGCCAGCTCTGCATCTCTTTATAAGAAAGAACTTCCTCAGGATAGCCTTTGAAGAAGAGATGTCTATTTCTGGTAAATTGCCAAAAGAATGATTTTTTTTCTTGAAAACAGTAGAATGTCTTTTGTGTTTACTACTTGCCTGCATATCTTTTTATTATCAATGAAGTAGGTGTCATGCACGCACATACACTCCACACACTCTGTGTGTTGGAAACATTTTAGCCTTCCACATTTTAAGCCCAACTTTGTCATTAGTAAAATTGTATATGAAAATTTAGCAGTTAATTACAGCATATAATAATTCTTTATCCTAATGATCCATTGCTAAATGTAGTCCTGATTCTTCTTTCCTTTACTGTAGCAATTTTTGTGTATTAATAATTGGTATGCAACTACTATGTGTTATTAATTATAGGCTTGATTTTGAAATTTAAAAACTAAAATAGCATTTTGGTTCAAGAAAATCAAATATCCCTTTTGTTGCGTTGGTAGTTGCCCTGTTAAGATAGTTGAGTTTTTAGTTTCATTTGGTTAATAGGCTGTATTGAGCTTTGGTTGTTAATTGATAGATGTAGTATCTTCTCTGTGAGCTTTTAAAATGCATAACACGTATTTCAGAAAGCAGCTGTTGCTATGGCAACTCTCAGGTCACTTGCAGCTCAGCTTACATGATTGGCTGTTAATGGAGTCTAATATGCTTGAGAAGAGAATTGAGCAAATGAAAGAGGGTTTTGAAGGAATGCTCTCAAACCTTGAAGTTTAACAGAACAGCACACAAAATTTTAACACTTACGTTGCTGTTACACAATTTTACTGGGGATAGTTTTATAAATAATAAAGGTGAGACAGGACAAATTTTTGGCAAAAATCATTTTCTGAATCTTTTTAAGACTGTTGGAAGCTTTTGTTGTCACTCTTCCTCATTTTACTATTGTTTTAAAAAACACTCTCACAGCTATCAGTTGTATTCTGGATTCTACCCTCTATAGCACCTACCTAGAGGAGTTAATTAGTTTGCGACATGGGCAGGTTGTTAATTGTGCAGGGTCAGAAAGAATGGTAAAACCAGGAATAATGTCTAAATTAACTATGGTTTCATGCGTTAGAGTCTGCTCTCACTTGAATTCTTAAGGTAGTCCCCATGCACCTGACCTAATTGTCTTAAGGGCATGTGAAAGGGAGGTGATGATGTATACTTTGGATTCTAAGGACTGTGAAGTAAGTAAAATCAAGTTAAAGAACTAGAACTACCTTAATAAAAAATTAATATAGCCATGCAAAAATGTCACAATAGTATCTGTTTTGAATTGATGGCGTTTTTCATCAGTGTCTACCACCACTTCTTCTGTAACTGTATGGTGCTAGAATGAGGGCAGTTTTACTAATTTTGGCAGCTAAATACCAAATGTAAGGAGAGTAAAATTAAGGAATTTGAAATTCAGATATATTGTGTGATACAACAAATTAATATCACCCTGGAAGTGATTTCGCTTTGTAAAACCAACTCAGCTTGTTAGTTCAGCTAGTTTAGGAAATAGGTCAAAGACATACATGTAGCTTATTTTAAGTATCTGCTGTTTCTACTTTACTAGGGGCCCGGTACACGAAATTTGTGCAGGGGGGGGTGGTGTCCCTCAGCCCAGCCTGCCTCCTCTCACAGTCTGGAACCCCTCAGTGGATGTCCTATGATGGCCCCAGTCTGCCAGGCGCCTTGTGTGTGTGTGTGTCGCCACTGGGGACCTGCCCCCAGCCGCATCTGAGGCTCAGAGCAGTCCTCCTTGTGTGTGTCTACCTGCTGGGAGCCTGCCCCAAGGCTTGGAGCAGGCACCCCCTCTATGTTGATCTCTCAAACTCTTGCCCTCCCCTGCATGTTGTTCTCTTTTTTTGAGCTGTGGCCAGGGCTGGGTTCTGCCTGCTTCCCAAGCTTGCCTACTGCCCATCTTCCTCCAACCACCAGAAAGCAGGGAAAACCCCGCCTCGTGGTCAGGCCAGCCTTTTTCTGCTCCCTGATCCCCAAAAGCGACCTGGGAAACCGCCAAGCAGGCCGAGATGCCCCTGCTGACTCTTTCCCACTCACCGGTACCCTGCTGCCTTGCTTTCCCACTCCCCAGTGCCCCGCAAAGGGCCTGGGCAGCCGCCAAGCAGGCCGAGATGCCCCCGCTGCCTCTTTCCCACTCACCGGTACCCTGCTGCCTTGCTTTCCCACTCCCCAGTGCCCCTCAAAGGGCCTGGGCAGCCGGCAAGCAGGCCCTTGGCCCCCACCACCTCTTTCCCGCTCCCCGATGCCCCTCAAAGAGCCTGGGCAGCCGCCAAGCAGGCCACCAATCTTGCCGCGTCTTTCCCACTCACGGGTCCTAGGTCCTGCGCTGTTGCACCCTGCAGCCGTTCTGTGCACTTGGGAGGTCCCTCAGCCCGGCCTGTGCCCTCTCACAGTCTGGGACTCCTCTGGGGATGTCCACCTGCTGGCGTGCCTGACCAGCCTGGGTGAGGGGCTGATGGCTGTCTCCAGGCTGGCCAAGCCCCCCAGGAACGTCCCTCACCCCATTGGGTTGTGGCCAGCCTGGGTGACGGGCTTATTGGAGTTTTCAGGCTTTAAGGCTGCCCACAGCTCCCATTGACCCAATGTCCCAGCAAGGCTGGCGGACGCAGGTTTCTGGGGTTTGTTTATCTTCTGTAATTGATACACTGTTCCTTTAAGGCGGCCTTCTAACTGAAGCCTCCTCTCTGCTTCACCTGGCGGTGTCTATAATGACACAATGTTACCTTTACTGGTTAAGCCTGGGCTGCTGTTCCCTTCAACTCCCGAGGATTCTATGATTGTTACTATGTTGCAAACGTGTGTTTTGCTTAAGGATAAGGAGCGAAGCGGGTACAGTTTCACTTTCACTCCTGCCGCAATCTGCCGTTTACTCAGGTCCCTGAGTGGCGGCCTCCATGTTGGCTGGGCTAATTTGTATACAGCCGCTCTGATTGGCTGGTGGGTGTGGCTTACCCCGTCTCGGAGAAACGGTTAATTTTACTATTTCCCTTTTATTAGTTTAGATGGCCGAGTTGTAAAAATATTGATTATGATAGTAGTGTCAAATTGCTACACTGAGTTACAGCTATGATGGTGTGTATAGTTATATTAAATTTTTTATATTTTGCTAACAAAAATAGCATGATAAAAATTAATCATGCCCTGACCAGTTTGGCTCAGTGGATAGAGCATCGGCCTGCGGACTGAAAGGTACTTCCTGGGTTTGATTCCAGTCAAGGGCATGTACCTTGGTTTCGAGCACATCCCCAGTGGGGGGTGTGCAGGAGGCAGCTGATCAATGTTTCTCTCTCATCGATGTTTCTAACTCTTTATCCCTTTTTCTTCCTCTCTATAAAAAAATCAATAAAATATATTTTTAAAAAATCAGTACTGAAACCCTAAATTACCTTTGCATTATTATTTCCTTTATTAGGGAAATACTTGGAGATATTAAAGAAAAACTTTTTATAATAGATTACATAGAAATGTAGGATACCCCCAAAATTTAATAATGCCTTCTAAACTCTAAAAACTGTATGGCCATTATCAGCATGACATTTGAAAATTAAGCTTTATTTTTTTACTTTTTTTTTTTTAAATGATAATGTCTGTGTGACCTAGCGACATAGGTCCTGGTCTGCCTAGGGCAGTTTTGTAGTACTGGATTATTCTGTTACCTAATGTAATTATTAATAGCATTTCCATTTTATATTTTATACCAGTAAATATAAAGAAAATTACAGGAAATCACATATAAATATGTAACTCATTGATGGCCACTACTAAAATTTTACTTTTAAGCATTTCCTTTTCAATATTCTGTGCATGCATGTAGATAAAACATATATAGTAGGGGGTCATCATTTATATGTTTTTCTTTCTATATCATAAATATTTGATGTTTAATTTTTTACAGACGTTTATTTTAATGGTACATAAAATATACAAGCCACTATTCTCCATTTATATGCCATTAAATTGTCTTCAGGTTGTTGTTGATTTGCTATTATAAATAGTTCAGGAAAGGTGGACACCTATACCTGTGAATATATTCAGAGTTTCTTATTTAAGGACATTCATAGAGTAGGAATTGCTGAATCAAAAATTATTGAGAGTTCATCACCACCCAACCAGTATTATATGTAATGCTGAAAGGTATCCTTTGAGAAGAAGAAGAAAAAAAAGTAAAGATAAAAATTATGAACAACAAAGACATATCTATCAATAAGTGAACCAAAAAATCAAGTGAATAAAAAATATGATGAACAGAATAAACTGGTGAATAGAATCAGAGGCATAGAAAGGGATTGGACTGACAATTTTTGGGCGGGGAGGGGGGGAAGGATGTTGGGAGTGCGGGAAGAGACTGGACAATAATCGTACACCTACAGATGAGGACAGCGTGGGATGGGAACTGGGAGGAGGGGGAGATATGGGGGTTAATTTTTTAAAAAAGAAACTAAAAAAAAGATATTTTAAAGATCTTGGTATGTATTTGTTGCTTTCTAGAAAAATTGGTAATATTATTGACTTGAAATTATTTTACATTTACTTGTTGGAACTCAAATACAGAGCGAATTTTTCCTTTCCTCAGTTTATGGTTATTATTGGTCTTGCTTTCATCATATTTATTTCCTTTTATCTCCATTATTTATTCTTTCCTCTCCTGTAGCTATTCATTTAACATCCTTGAGATACACACACACACACACATTTATTTGTATGCAGAATTTATGTTCATGTTGTTTTATGCCTGTCTTGTCTATTTAATCTACTAATGGTGTCTTAGTATTACATAGTATGCATCTTCCATGTTTCACTTAACCATTACTTCAGTGCAGTTATAGTATACCGTGATTCCCCTAGCTCTCTGCTATTACAAGCAATGCTGAAAAGAGCATCCTCTTATATGTCCCCTTATGGATGTGTATTCAAGAGTTGGATGCCTGAGTTAGGTATGCTCAGACCCATTGCACTAAATACTGCCGGGTTATTCTTCCAAATAGTTGCATCAGTTTATATCCTCCACCAGAAGAACATGAGAATACCTATATCTCCACTACAGATAAATCCCAATAACCTATGGTTATTTCTTTCAGAATTAGTAAGAAAGGTAGCCAGAATTTTTTTCGTCTAGTTGACTACCTCCAAGTTCTAGGAGTGTAATTGTTTTTTCAGGCACTTCTTTTCCAATCTTTCCAGGTTATATCTCTGCAGTGTTTTGCCAGGTGGGATAGTGAAGTGGTTAAGAGCATGTGCATTCTGGATCCAGTTAGCTCGGGATTGAATTCTGGCCCT
>PVJC01052720.1:0-11056 GCA_004026665.1 Murina feae
GGTGTGTGAGAGAGAGAGAGGGAGCAGCCCTCCTTCCCTCTTTAAAGCTTTCCATGGGGAGGGGGAATTAACCCCCAGCTCAGGGCTCAGCCCCAGCCAGGTGGCAGCTGCCCATGCAGCCCAGCACTGCAGCTACAAAACAGGAGCACTTCCACATCTGGATCAACCACCTCTCCATTCGAGACCCGCCAATGGCACAGCTTCTGTCTCCCCTGGACTGCAGTGTGGGTGGCTTCTCCCACCTGCGGCTGCATCCTGGATCCTGGGGCAGACAGCTTCGATCTGCCCTGCTGGACCGCAGTGCACCACTTCTTCCAGTGGCTGTGGCCTCTGCCATCTTGGCTGGGCTAATTTGCATACAGTCACTCTGATTGGATGGTGGACGTGGCTTAGGCATCCCAGAGAAATAGTCAATTTCAATATTACACTTTTATTAGAGTAAACATATATGGTATATGGTAATATACAGACAAGTCTCTCAGCTTACAGGAAAATAATATATATATATATATAAGCTCTTCCACACTTTTTCATTAGTGATCTAATGAACCACCTTAAAGTTGAAATTTATTCACAGCAAGAGAAGAAGGATTATCATAGAACACCCAAACTGAACTCTATATATAGGCATTTGCTGACTCGGTTTGCCGCATGCAATATTTTTTGTCCTACAGTAGTAGTTTCCAATAGAAGAAGGGCAAAATTTTGCCCCCCTCCACAGGGAATAGTTAACAATGTCTTAAGATATCTGCGGTTGCTACAATTTGGGGGTTGTTGATGTTGTTATCTAGTCGTTAGAAAAAGGACTCTGCTGGGCATCCTGCAAAGCACAGTACAGTCACCCTAGCATGAGAATTCTACAACCCAAATTGCCCATGGTACCAAAGCCAAAAGCAGCTCTAATATAGAATATAATTTTATGGCATGTCTATTGCAACTATAAGGAAAGTATATCATTAATGAAATCAAAGACTTTGACGTCTTTATTAAGAAAAGCAAAAGAACACCTTTCACCCTTACTATCTTTAATCTCTCAATCACTTTCTCTTACTTTCCACTACAACTGATGTAATTCATTCAGGAAAAGTAAATTATTCCAGGTCAGTAAGTTAAATATGCTTTATCCTTGTGCTGTTGAAGTGCACATGCATGTGTAGATTCCAAATGACAACTGTATCAGGTTGCAAATCCATATGGTACACTGCATTCTTCTAATCACCAACAAGTCACATACAGGAGAAGTGGGCAACACACACTTTTAAACCTGTGGTCTGTATTCAATAGACCACGAAAATAAAAAGAAGTGTAAGATTGCTATTTATATGAGCCAAATGGAAAAGGCACTTTATATTTTCTTTATATAGCATCCTTCATATAAAGAATTTATAATCTTAGACTACATGAGTCATTCATTCTCATGATTCCACACTACCATCTGAAACAAGTCATTAGGAGGAATAATAATTTCCAATTTCCTCAATGTATAGTCTTTAATCATTGGTTGCTATTCACCGAGCTTGCAACCATTATAACTAATTATATTCAACATTCATGGGAAAGATTTAAAGCTAGACTTTCTTGTCATTTATCTTCATTCTACTGTTATTTCCCTTATTGCTATTGGGTTATATCTGCACTTGGCATTTCTGTTGAATCTGAAATAGAAAATCTTCATCTTCTACCTCCCGATGTTGTCAGGATTGGAGCTCCAACTTCACTAATAGTATACATCTGTTTCCACCTCCCCTTAAGTTGGCTAACTCTGTGAAAAAGCCTCGGCACTGTGCTTTACAAAATACTTATCACCAAGGCCCATTGAATGAAGTAAATAAATGGCTTCCCCTACACTGGGTTAATTTATAATCAGGAAATCCGAAATTGCATAGGTAACAGGAGGCTTGAAAGAAACTGCAGTGATGACTGGTGCTTGGACCAGAGTGCTAAGACCACAGGACTAATTTCTACTGGTCTCAAACTCGTCCTCCTGTCTCCTCTCACACAGCCAGGTTCATATGAGATCTAGCCTATACGTCAAACTCTTGACTTAGAAATAAATATTTCTCCGGTAAGAAAAGTCCACTAAAACAGAGCAGAGCAATTACTGCAGAAAGAAAGGCCCCTGCTTTGAGAATTTGTGGGTGATCCTAGAGTGGAAAATAAAGGTTCCAGAAACACAGTCAGAGCCTGCTGATTTTGGTTTTTTGGTGTGTGATTTTGGGGTTTTTTTTTTTGGGGGGGCGGTGGCTGCATAATAAAACCTTTCTCTGATTTGCCTTTCTTAGCTCAAAGCACTGATGCCATCACCCGAGCAAACGGAGGACCATAATAATTTTAGCTAAGATTTTTATTTTAGTATTTCTTACCTTCCAGCAGGGAAATAGCAAGGAGCATTTGATATCGATTAACCTAAAAGTGCATTAAATACACTAGGTATTACTATAAGGTAATACTTTAATAACTAGGTAATAAAATTCTATTTTTTCACCTGTTACATTGGATAGCTTTTTCCAGTTCTGCATCTGTACGCACAACACACACACACACACACACACACACACACACGGCATATAAACATGCATAGAGCATAATTTTACCTTGTTTGCAAGACATGAAAACAAAGACAAAATAATTGTTATTCCCAGACCCAAACAAGTCAGGTTGAGGTAGTTAAGAAAAGGGAATGAATCAGAGTTAACATACATAAGCACATGTACTAAATAAAGTATGTTACAGATCACAGGAGCCTACCTAGCTCCTTTTCATGCATCAGTGCCCTTTAAAAGAAGCAAAAGTTTCATCTTAAGCTTTAATAACCATTTATGAAAGTGATTTGTGCAAAAATAAAAAAAATAGAATGAAAAGAAAAGAGAGAATGAGCCTTCCTTGGCTGCAGCTTCGATGCTCAGATAGCATGTCATTTGAGAGGATATTGGAAAGGCAATAATTAAAGAGCACTATCAAAATTTCCATCGCAGCTTCCCCGTTTCTATCCTGACCACGGTTTCCCTCACTCTCACAGACAGACATGACAGCTGCTGCTTCTGCTGCCATCACTATTCAGATGTGCCTTGCAGAGTCTCCTCCAACTTCTCCAGGGGCAGGGCACGACCAGAGACAAACATAAACAGAGACCAGCTGGGTGAACGGGCTCACATTCCATAGGCGCTATAGCAGCATTCCTGGGTCAGCAAACATTTAAACAAAAAAATGTGTGCCAGCACCCAGGCTTAAGGAACACCAGCTACAACTTTCCCCCTGGCGCCGCATCCTGTGAAACCAATCCCAGAGAAAGATCTCCCCAAATACACATTATTTTTTTTAAAAACTCAGAACTGCATCAGCAGCCCCGCTGTACACTATTAATGCCACTCCCCAGCAAAGTGGCATTGACTGGAGCCTTACCTGGCGGACTCGCGCTAACGGGCGGAAAGGAACTTGCCGGGCGAGGAGCGGAGGGACTTCCCCGGGGCGCGGGCGCTGCGTCCTCCGAGAGCCCGGGACTGGGCTCCGCGCGCCCGCCCGCCCGCCCGCCCGCCGCTCCGGCTCCTGCAGCCCCGAGCGCGCCTCTGATTGGCTGGCGCAGCCCGTCCGCCCGATCCCCTGCCTCCGTCTCTCCTCCTTCCTCTCCTCCTTCCTCTCCTCCCCGGCTCCCAGGTCCTGTCTTTCCCACCGTCTTTTTTTTTTTTTTTTTTTCTTTCCTCCCCCCCCCCCTCCCCACGTACAGATTTCAGGGCTGCACAAATTCTATAGTCTGCAGATCGGACACCCTTTAGCCCCCGGAGCAAGGTCATGGGGAAAGCAATGCCATCCATAATAACAAAAAAATAAAATAAAATACTAAAATAAGAACCCTGGACGCGCGGCATCATCGTCTTTAGGACCAGGCTCTTGGAGTAGGAGGACCAGGGGCTCCGCGGCCGTTCAGACTGTCAGTGCGCCGCGGGGAGGGAGGGAGGGAGCCCTGGGGACCAGAAAGGGCTCGGCTGTCAGAGGCAGAGGGAGCGGACGTGGGGGGCTGGGGCTTAGGGATGGGGGGACCGGAGTGAGAGCAGGCGGGCCAGGCGGGGATGTGTGGCAGCTGGAAATACATTCTTTCCCTGTCTCCCTGCGAAGTCGCCACAGCCCGCTGAGCATCTAGCGGCCGGGCTGGCCCATTCCTCGGTGACCGCGGCCCCGGGAGCAGCCGTGAGGCTGAACTTGTGCGATGCCCTTTCGTGCCTCCGCCCGCAGCGCTCAGGACACGGCGGGTGTCTGCGAGACGGAGCTTCCCTCGCCTGGGAGGGAGGGCAGCGCGTGTGGGGAAGATGGATGGGAGCCGCAGTGCCTCTCCTCCCCATCCTGGCTGGCGCCGGGGAAACGGTAGCGCACACACATCTCTCCCTCTGCCCGCTCCGGCATACATGAAAATGATCTGTACTGTGTTACAGCTTTGGATCACAGGGATTCCGGGACTGAGCGGCTGTCTTCAGCAGTGATGTGAGCAGCTGAAATGACTTGAGCCCTTTCTCCCAGCACAGTCGCCCCTCGTTCCCTCATTAACGGCGTCGTGGAGCAGCCCCATGGAAAGCAGCGCAGCAACCAGGGGTGGGAGTTCCTGCCCATGGGATGGCTCTTGCAGGGATCCCCTGGCAGATACCAGTTAGAATTATGCAGGACCCTAAGGCATGGCAGCCACCGAGAGCGCAGCGGGACCTGCCCTGCTGAGTGGGCATTGAAAAGGCTCACGTCCAGAGGCTCAAAGGAGCAGTGAGATCCAGGCTTAACAGGTCCGGTGCTGTGGGAGAGGGGCCAAGCTCTCCCAGGCCAGGGGCCGAGGGTGCAAATCCTGGCCGGGACTTCCCTTTCCCTGAACCCATGTACGCTGCGTCACTTCTCTGAGCCTCAGGAGGCTTCCCTTTAAAATCAAGGAGGTGGTCCTCACTTCGGAAGGTTTCTGTGAGTCACAATACACATCGGTGCAACTGTAGTGAACTTTTAATAGACGTTAGTTTATTTCTAATCATCCTCCCCTCTTCTCTTACTCCTGCCTCAAGAAAGGTCAAAGAGGTAGAGAGGACAGGACCCTCAGCAACAGGAGTCAAAACGTATGTCTATTTCAAAAAAAAAAAAAAAAAACCTTAAAGGGCCTAGGAGGGAAGGTTTTGAATACAATGGGGCTATATTTGACTACCTTTATTTAGCTTGAGTGATGCAAAATGTGGAGGGGTTTAATTGGCTTGGGGTTTTGGCATGATTAAACAAACCAGCAGAAACAATGAAAGAAGCACTTTACTGGATTGCTTTTAGTTGTTTTTTGTTTGTTTGTTTGTTTTTAAGTGTGAAGGAATTGTGCAGTTCAACGCATAGTTACTCCTAAAGAAGTTGTTAGAAGTCAATTAGAATTTGGAAGTCTCCAAAAACCTAAAGTCTCAACAAAATGCAGAGCAGAAACAATAGCATCAGAATAATGAGCCAATGTTGTATTATATATATATTTTTATATTCTCCCTCATGCCCTTCTGATTTAAATGAGATTTTCCTTGCATAGTATCCGGAAATAAGTTCTTATTCATTTTCGGTGGTAGAAAAAAAATAATTTTGAATCTTTCTGTGCTGATGAAACCCTGGGAATTCAAAGGAAGGATTAGTTATGAGGGGAAAAAAGGATATAAAGAAGAACTTTTGATCTGTAAGTGGTCATGTAATTTAATTTTAAAATTTCATTTTTTGGGTGCAAAAATGGTATTTTATTTTTATTTTTTAAATTTTGTTTTATTTCTTAAAGTATTACAAAGAGTATTAGATAAGTCTCCATTTTTTCCCCTTGACCTGCCCCCGCCTCCCTTACCCCCCCAGTGTCTTGTGTCCATTGGTTATGCTTATATGCATACACACAAGTTCTTCAGTTGATCTCGTAACCCTTCCCCCCAATCCTCCCTAGCCTTCCCACTGTAGTTTGACAGTCTATTCCATGCTGCTCTGCCTCTGTATCTATTTTTGTTCATCAGTTTATAATGTTCTTTATTATCCATAAATAAGTGAGATCATGTGGTATTTTTCTTTCATTGACTGGCTTATTTCACTTAGCATAATGCTCTCCAGTTCCATCCATGCTGTTGCAAATGGTAAGAATTCCTTTTTTTTACAGCAGCATAGTATTCCATTGTGTATTTGTACCGCAGTTTTCTAATCCACTCATCTGCTGATGGGCACTTAGGCTGTTTCCAAATCTTAGCTATGGTAAATTGTGCTGCTGTGAACATAGGGATGCATACATCCTTTTTGATTGGTGTTTCTGCTTTCTTGGGATATATTATGGCATTTTCTAGAGAAGACTGTTTATTTGCTTCTTCTAGTTGAAAGAAATAAAATAAACCTGAAGCTTTTGCTGAGACACCAGCAATGAGCATCCCAGGGACAAACTTGAAAGCAAATGCTTCTGGGGGCCTTCTTGGAGACTGTCCCTGGATAAGACCATACACAGTGCAGCCGCCATGGAACTCAATGGCACGTGCTCCTTACTTGGAAACACACAGAGGGATCTGTCAGCATCACCAAGCAATGCAATCCATTTCTAGAAAAAGAATCCATTCTGTACTGAGATTAAGGGGCTCTGGATTGTCCACAAAACCAACCAGTGTACACTGGTTCTAAACGGCTTCTGAAGTTTGCTGTTCTGAAACCATGCCAACCTCCCCTCGCCACACAAAGGTGAAGCTGTCAGCCACTTAGCGTGTCTCTTGTGTTTGCAGGTTCAAAAGAAGAAAGTAAGTGAGCCTACACGGAACATGCTGCTTGGGGAAGCCAGGCAGCAGGCAGGTGGTTTTTGGTTTGCTTTCGTGCTTTTCTCTTTGTGTCAAAGATGACTTCAGAAAACTGAACAATGTATCAGTCAGCAGAATTTATTACAGAGGTAATCTCTGAAATGGAAAGCTTGGGCGCTTCTGATCCTGAGTCCCCTCTTGTGTTACCCTGGAAGAGTTATAAGGATCATTTTCACTGGTGACACAGAAGCATCCAACATACGATTGATGCTGGTCAGGCGATAGAAACTAGGAGGATAAAAATGTAATGCTAGACTCTGATAGTTCCCTGAGAGACAGACTCGGCAAATTCCCTCTCTAGGTGATATCTCATGCTGAATTTGACCCTGGAAAATTCAGGAGGCTGTGCAACATTTTCAAATCTAAATAAAGAAAAAAAAAAGTACAACATATATGTAATATATTTTATTTAACCTTTCTCCCCGCACTACACATTAATGATGTGTCTAAGAGTTTGATATCAATAATGCTTGTATGAACATCTGTTTATAAATCTTTTCCTGAGTTACTATTGCATTCAGATAGACTGTTGGAAGCAGAACTACTAAGTAAAATATATGAACATTTTTCAAAACACATGATAATCCTATTGCTCCTCAACACTATTAGAGAAAAGATGAATTGACCCCTCACTACTCCTGAGCAAGAGGATTTTTTCAATTTGTTTATTCAATAGCTGAAAAATTAATATCTCATTGTTTTAATTTCTATTCATGTGATTACTGAAATATTTATTGACTGTGTTCTTGTTTTTTTCTCATAACTTTCTGTCCATGTTCATTTTTCTAACATGTTATTGCTAATTGAGATTTATAACAGTCTGGGACACCTCGGGAGATGTCCACCTGCAGGCTTAGGCATGCTCCCCAGGAGATTGGACCTAAGCTGGCAGTCAGACATCCCTCTGGCAGCCTGGAAGCCCTTGGGGGATGTCCACTAGCCAGCAGGGAGCAGGCCTAAGCTGCAGTCGGACATCCGGTGTGCTGGCAGTTGGTAGCCTGACTTGTGGCTGAGCAGAGCTCCCTCTGTGGTAGCGCACTGACCACCAAGGGCAGCTCCTGCATTGAGAGTCTTCCCCCTGGTGGTCAGTGTGTGTCATAGCAACCAGTTGTTCTGCTGTTAAGGTCAATTTGCATATTACCCTTTTATTATATAGGATGTGTTCTTATCCCCACATTATCCCCTATCCCCTCCACTCATGCCCTCACCCCTCTGTTGTCAGTGTCCATTGGTAAGGACTATATGCTAGCATATAAGTCCTTCAATTGATTTCTCCTCCTTTCCCCCACCTTTCCCTACCTTCCTTCTCAGGTTTGATGGTCTGATTGATGCTTCTCTGCTAATGAATCTGTTTTTGTTCATCAGTTTTTGTTGTTCATTATATTCCACAAAAGTGAGATAATGTGATATTTTTCTTTCTCTGACTGGCTTATTTCACCCAGCATAATGCTCTTCAGCTCCATCCATGCTGTTGCAAATGGTAGGAGTTCCTTCTTTTTTATGTCAGCATAGTATTCCAATGCAAAGATGTACCAGTTTCTTAATCCACTCATCTGCTGATGGGCACTTGGGCTGATTCCAAATCTTAGCTATGGTGAATTGTACTGCTATGAAAACAGGGGTGCATATATCCTTTCTGATTAGTGTTTCTGGTTTCTTGGGATATATTTCTAGAAGTGGGATCACTGAATCAAATGGGAGTTCCATTTTTAATTTTTAGAGGAAACTCCGTACTGTCTTCCACAGTGGCTGCACCAGTCTGCATTCCCACCAGCAGTGCAGGAGGGTTCCTTTTTCTCCACATCCTGGCCAGCACTTGTTTGTTGATTTGTTGATGATAGCCATTCTGACAGGTGTGAGATGGTACCTCATTGTTGTTGTGATTTGCATCTCTCAGATGATTAGTGACTTTGAAGATGTTTTCATACGTCTTTTGTCCTTTCTTCTGTATTCTTTCAGAAAGTATCTATTTAGATCTGTTGCCCATTTTTTGATTGGGTTGTTTATCTTCATTTTGTTAAGTTGTATGAGTTCCCTGTAAATGTTGGAGATTAAACCCTTATAGGTGATAACATTTGCAAATATGTTCTCCCATGCAGTGGGCTTTCTTATTGTTTTGTTGATGGTTTCCTTTGCTGTGCAAAAGCTTTTTATTTTATTGTAGTCCCATTTGTTTATTTTCTCTTTAGTTTTCATTGCCCTAGGAGCAGTATCAGTGAAGAAATTGCTTTGGCATATGTCTGAGATTTTGTTGCCTATAGATTCCTCTAGTATTTTTATGGTTTCCCATCTTATGTTTAACTCCTGTATCCATTTTGAGTTTATTTTGGTGTATGATGTGAGTTGGTGGTCTAGTCTCATTTTTTTACATGTATCTGTTCAATTTTTCCACCACCATTTATTGAAGAGGCTGTCTTGACTCCATTGTATGTTCATGCCTCCTTTGTCGAATATTAATTGAGCATAGTGGTTTGGGTTGATTTCTGGGCTCTCTATTCTAATCCATTGATCTATATGTGTGTTCTTGTGCCAGTATCAGGCAGTTTTGAGAAGAGTGGCTTTGTAATACAGCTTGATATCTGGTATTGAGATCCTGCCTATTTTGTTTTTCTTTCTCAGGATTGCTGCAGCTATTCAGAGTCTTTTTTTTTAAATTCCAGGTGAATTTTTGGAAAGTTTGTTCTAGGTCTGTGAAATATGCCGTTGGTATTTTAATGGGGAGTGCATTGAATCTGTAGATTGCTTTGGATAGTATGGACATCTTGATGATGTTGATTCTACCAAACCATGAACATGGTATGTTCTTCTCTGTTTATGTCTTCTTCTATCTCCTTTTTCAGTGTCCTGTAGTTTCCTACACATAGGTATTTTACCTCCTTAGTCAAGTTTATTTATAGGTATCTTAATTTTTTTGGTGTGATGGTAAATCGGATTGCTTTTTTAATCTCTCACTTTTTGTAAGTTCATTATTGGTATATAGAAATGCCATAGATTTCTTGGCATTAATTTTGTATTCTGCAAATTGCTGAATTCATTTATTAAATCTAATAATTTTTTTGATGGAGTGTTTAGGGTCTTTAGGGTTTTCTATGTACAGTATCATGTCATCTGTGAATAAGGACAGTTTTACTTCTTTTAAAATTTGGATGCCTTTTATTTCTTCTTCTTGTCTGATTGCAATGGCTAGTACTTCTAGTATTATGTCAAATAGGAGTGGTGAGAGTGGGCATCCCCATCTTGTTCCTGTTCTTAGGGGAAATGGTTTTAGTTTTTGCCCATTGAGTATGATGGTGTCTGTGGGTTTGTCATATATGGCTTTTATTATGTTGAGGTATGATCCTTCTATTCCCACCTTGCTGAACATTTTTATCAAGAAAGGGTGTTGGATTTTGTCGAATGCTTTTTCTGAGTCAATTGATATGACTATGTGATTTTTATCTCTCAAATTTTTATGTGATATATTATGTTTATTGATTTATAGATATTGTACCATCCTTGCATTGCCTGGATAAATCCTACTTGGTCATGGTGTATGATCTTTCTTATGTACTGCTGGATCTGATTTGCGAGAATTTTGTTGAGGATTTTGGCATCTATATTCATGAGGGATATTGGCCTGTAATTTTCTTTCATTGTATTGTCTTTATCTGTTTTTGGTATTAGGGTGATGCTGGCTTCATAGAATGAGCTTGGAAGTGTTACTTCCTCTTGAATTTTTTGGAATAGTCCGAGGAGGATAGATTTTAGTTCTTCCTTGAATGTTTAATAAAACTTCCCAAGAAGCCGTCTGGCCCCAGGCTTTTGTTTGCTAGAAGCTTTTTGGTGACTGCTTCGATTTCTTCCATAGTTATCTGCCTACTGAGATTTTTGGAATCTTCCTGATTGAGTTTTGGAAGGTTGTATTTTTCTAGGAATATGTCTATTTCCTCCAAATTGTATAGTTTGTCAGAATAGAGTTGTCTATAGTAATTTTTAACAATCCTTTATATTTCTGTGGGGTATGTTGTTATTCCACCTCTTTCATTTCTGATTTTGTTTATTTGGGTCCTCTCTCTTTGCTTCTTGGTGAGCCTGGCTAGAGGTTCATCTATCTGGTTTATCCTTTCAAAGAACCAGCTCTTCATTTCATTGATCTTCACTATTGTTTTTTGGTCTCTATATTATTCATTTCTGCTCTGATCTTTATTATCTCCTTCCTTCTGGATACTGTAGGCTTTTCTTGTTGCTCTCTTTGTAATTCTTTGAGTTGTAGA
>PVJC01052721.1:0-11052 GCA_004026665.1 Murina feae
CTTTGGTGAATATGTTATTTCTCCACTAGTTCTGTATGCTCTTTCTTGTGCGTGTGTATATCTTATTTATCTGGCTGCCTGAGGCATTTTAAAATATGTAAGCATTTATGCAACTGACTGTTTCTTAGAATTATGGCATCTTTGGTGAATGACTTTCTAGCCTGAGACATTTTATCATGCTATAAATATCAGAAACACCAGAAATTAAATAATAAGTTTGTTTCACTTTTGTAAATAAATTCTACTCTCTTTATTTTGCAGCGGATAAAGGACTTTGTTTATTTGTTTGTAAATCACCTAGTTTTTTTTTCTTCGTAGAGAGTAAGTAGATAGATATTCATTTCTGCATAGATAATCAACATTCTCATATAAAGAATGCAGCCCTGGACACATAAAACCAAGCACCTGTGAGATAGTTTTGAAATGTTACTGTGGGGAAGGAATAATGATTTAGGAACACTGTGCATCAGAAAACCCAATCTCTTACAGTTTCTTTTCAAGTAGAATTTAAATTTGAATTAGTACTAGTCCTCATGTCTCATCAAGTATGCTTTTCACACTTCTGTGTTGCTGACCAGTTAACTAAATCCGTTAGCAGACCAACCAATAGAAACTGCCTTTACACTTATTTTCTGGGTCTAGACTTGTAGTTAATAAACCTGAGTTCTCCTGAAGATCTGATTTCTTCTCTTCTTAGAGGATTATAGGTGCTGAAGATGTAGAATATAGAGAATTGCTTCTGATTCATCTCTAAGTTGAGTAACTTTATATGGTGACGCATTTACTTAGTTTTCAAAGCCATTGGAAGAGCAGAGACATTGGAATTCCACTCAGCTTTGGATTTGAAATCCAACTTTGCCACTTTAAGACTGCAACCTCTACAAAGGCCAAGCTATGTCAGTCATTCACTTCTGAAGGCCTGGTGTCGTGGGACATGAACGGTTCTTTGTAGTTACTGGTTGAGTCAATGAATAAACACCACCATGTGATTTTAAGTCACAGAATCTTACTTTTAAAATGGGGATAAGTAACCCCTCTATTACAAGGTTATTGTAAAGCTTGGAAGTAGTGTGTTTAAAGCACATGCTAGATTGTCTGCCCTATAGGAGATGGACATGTATTTCTCCAAAGTCCTTAAGTTTAATTCTGATAGTGTTGGTGAGAGAACTAACGTGAAGTTTTGTTCATGTTGTACTTGCTGTTTGGCAGGGTTGGTCTGGGCACTTCAGTGTCTGAATTGTCAGTGATGAATTCAGAAAGTGAACTGTTGGGTTGGGTTTCATTTCTGGACCATCTGCATTAAATGCATTTTCTCCAAGTTCCCACTATACGTGCTCCTTATTGTCAAGCTGATGTCACACCTCTCTCCTTTCCAAGATGATGCTGCTGCAGTCGTGAGTCCTAGTTCTCCGGGAGAAAGCCACATCCCTGGGACTCCCCTACATGCTGGTGGGTGGCGGAGCCTTAGACACGAATGCTCGTCCCTTCATGTTGAAATCTTCGGTCCAAGACTGTTTCAGAGTATTTTTCTTTTCACTGAGATCGTTGCAATAAAGGACCTGGTGGGAATCTGGATATTCGTAAATTCTTCCTTTGCGCTGAAATAGTACTTAGGAATGATAGTGTGGGGCTTAACCGAGGCCTTATGGGGAGATATTGAGTAGGAGTTTTCTGTCTGAATGGTAATATGAACTTGAACCAATTGGATGTACCCTGTTTTTGCGTTACACAAATGGAGTTTTCTGAGGAATTTTAGTGCTGCTATTAATATGACTCCTGTTAGAATGGAGACTGTCACCAGGGAGGTCATAGTTAATGTCAGGTTCTGCTCTGTTTTTGAATCGCTGTGCTGCTGTTGGGGGTGAGATTCTGGGGAAGGGAAATCCTGATGGGAGGCTGGCGCCATCTTGACCACGTGAGCTCTCACCTGTGCACCTTTCCGAACCCTGAGACCTAGAGGAGCCAATGAATGAACTGTCTGGCCTTCTGAAGTGCTTGCCTGTATATACTTACACACATAAAGAAGTTTATTTTTCAAAAAATGAAATGTGCAGATGAAGCTCTTTAGTGGGAATTCCGTATGTGAGTTTGAGAAGTCCTGAAAATGAAATAAAATTAGATGATGACTTGACTGTGGGTGCTGGACACATAATGTAATATACAGACCATGTATCATAGAGGTGTACATTTCAAACCTGTGTGATCTTTTTAACCAATATCACCTCGATAAATGTAATTTAAAAGAAAAGAAAACAAGATTATATTGGAAAGAACTGAAGTCTAGCTCTTACAGCCTTCCTTTTTTTTTTTGGGCTAACAAAAATGGCTAATTACACTGGGAACCAGAGACAGGTGCCTGTGAGTGCTACTGGGTAAATAAATAATGATGTTAACCTCTCCAGAATGCTGGTGGCTGTGGTTTGGGCAGAAAATCCTACAATGGAGAAAGTGCTGCCTAGAGTAATAAACTCCCAGGTGCTGGGTAAAACCCCGCTCCTCTTCTGCTGGCTGGGCAAGATCAAGGCCGCTGCCGCCCAGCGAGCGGCGAGGCCCCTCGCCAGTGCGTGGGGAATGAGATTTCGCCTCTCCTGCTATCTGTCTGAATTACTTCGGGGCCGGCAGAGACGGGCCTCTCTTTTGATAGCAGCTCAGAGACATGGATATCTTATTTTCTTTAAGTTCAACCTTCCAGTCTTCATTTGCCAAATAATTTCCACTTCTGGGAAGCCTGTGTGTTAAACCCGACGAGATTGTGTTCAGTTCCTTGAGGCCCTCTGCCGTCTTTTTAGTCGTCTGTCAGTGGACAGAGGAAATGCAGCTTTAGAGACTTGTTTGAAGGCGGAACGAAATGAGAAACACCACGGACCTACCAGGTGGCTTTACTGTTACTGCGTTTCTCTAAGGCTAAGCCAGGGTTTCTCCATCTCCGCGCTATTGTTCTTTGGGGCTGGCAAGTCTTTGTTGTGGGGACTGTCCTGCTCATTGTGGGATGTTTAGCCACATTGCTGATCTCTATCCCTAGATGCCAGTAGCACCCCAGCCCCCTATTTGTGACACCGAGTATGTCTCCAGATTTGCCCCTGACCATGATAGAAAGGTACTTAATGAAGCCTGACATCGGTTTCTCCTTGGTCAGAAATGGTGTGGAATAGTATTTGGAACGAATGACTTTGATGTAACATGATCTCTTTTATGTAATAACAAAATTCTATTCTTTTCTTTCTCATTCATTGAATTGATGATTAAAGTGACGTTTTTGAAACTTAGGCTCAGCCATCTGCTCCTTTCTGTTGCCTTAAATCAGCATTAATTGCTCTGGGTTGGACATGGAAAACAAGAGCAAAAAGTGTCCTGTGACTGCAATCATAAAAGGATTCGAATCCTAAGAGAACCACAAAAGGTTCTTATAAATAAGCTCAAAACTTAAATGGGTCTTCAACAAGCTACATTTGGTTGTATAGATTATGTATTTGATTTGACATTTTAACTTCATTAAATAAAAATTTGCTTCTAACATGTAAACCTCATTAAATAAAAATTTGTTTCTAACATGCAAAGACATTGATGAAGGGATGAAGAGAAAACACTTATAACTTTTCCTAGAATGTCTGGCATCTCTGACATATGTGTACTAGAAATAAAAATATATACATCGGTACTGGATCTGGGATAATGGTATTAGTCCTATTAAAAATAATATTTAGCCCTGACCGGTTTGGCTCAGTGGATAGAGCATCGGCCTGCAGACTGAAGGGTCCTAGGTTCGATTCCAGTCAAGGGCATGTACCTTGGTTGCGGGCACATCCCCAGTAGGGGGTGTGCAGGAGGCGGCTATTTGGTTTCTCTCTCGTTGATGTTTCTAACTCTCTATCCCTCTCCCTTCCGCTCTGTAAAAATCAATAAAATATATATATATATTTAAAAAATACTTACTATAAACTTTGTGGTAATATGTCCAGCTACCGTTTCCATTTTAATTCACTTGCTCCTCAGAACAGTTTTGTGCAGTAGGTTCTGTCATGCCCACATCTCCCTCTGCATGTTACAGACAAGACACTGGAGGGGAAAGTTAAGTATCTTGCCTAGAATTACCCAGCTAATGAGAGGTTGTCTGGTCTACTATTTGTCTCTAACTTCATTTCTGCAGATTCTAATACCTGATCCTGAAGACCAGTACCAGTGGTTGGCAAACCAGAGCCCATGGGCAAACATCTGCCCCCCTGCCTACTTTTGTACATGTTTTTTTGAGCACAGCCATGCTGTTTGTTGACTTACTGTCTACAGCTGTTTTCTTGCTACAATGGCAGAGTTGAGTGGCTGCAACAGTTGAGTGCTTGCCAGCCAACCCTAAAATGTTTACTATCTGCCCACCCCTGCATTCTCCGCCCACATGTGTGGTCCAGAAAGGTAGAGAAATAAAAGGAGTATCCTATATAATAAAGAGGGAATATGCAAATTGACTGTCA
Source organism: Murina feae (assembly GCA_004026665.1). NCBI lineage: Eukaryota > Metazoa > Chordata > Mammalia > Chiroptera > Vespertilionidae > Murina > Murina feae. The sequence goes on from PVJC01052721.1 coordinate 4,467, forward strand.
CTCTGGTCAATTTGCACCCACAGCTGAGGCTAAGTTTCCATAATGAGCCTTAAGGAGCAATCAGCAGGGACCTGAGGCTGCGTGCCCACCCACCTCCTGCATGGAGCTTGACAGGGGACCTCAAGCCGTGCCTTCCACCCACAGGGCTTGACCGGAGAACTCAGGCTGCTCCCCCCACCCTGGCACTAGGCCAGAGGAACTCAGGCTGCACCCTCTTCCCTGGTGCCAGGCCGGGGGACCTCAGGCCATGCCCCCCACCCTGGCTCTAGGCCAGGGGACCTGAGGCTTTGCCTCCCCACCCAGCGGGACTTGATGGGGGCCCTCAAGGTGTGCCCTCCGCCCTGGTGCTGGGCCAGGGGACCTCAGGCCATGCCCCCCACCCCAGCACCAGGCCATGGGACCTCAGGCTGTGCCCCCTGCCCCAGCACCAGGCTAGGGGTTCACAGGCCACTCCTCCACCCAGCAGGGCTTGATGGGGGACCTCAGGCCGTGCCTTCCTGCCCTGGCACCTAGGGGACCTGAGGCTGTATCCCCCCCCACCTGGCAGGGCTTGACAGGGTGGGACCGGCTGGGTCTGGATCTAGCCCAATGAAGGGGGGCCATCCAGGTTTGGGTCTCGAGTGATTTTGAGGTGCACATGGGTGGTTGAAGACTTGACTCTGGGTTCCATGGTGCACCCCAGACTCTGACAGGAGGAAGATTTTCATATACGTTTTACTAATTTTCTTTAATCTCTGACACTTCCATTATAGAGAAAGGGCAAATAGCAATATTAAAATATTTCCTCTAATTCCCTTTTAATGTGCACGAATTTTGTGCACTGGGTCACTAGGAATTCCATAAACTTCCAAATGTGATTCACTTAACACTCATCCATGCATTTCATTTTTATTATTGACATCTCTTTCTAGGTTCTGGTGAGTGAAGGATACCTGTACCCTCTGTGATTGGTTATTGAAAATGTTGATGTTAGGTAGAGAGTGGACTGGGCTTGTGTAGATCAAAACAAAAAGTATGAGCAGAAGTATTGGTTTCAGGTTGAGATTTTGTAGTTCCTCATTTCCTATGGGGTGGGTGGATGACTTTTGTGGCTTAGGCTTGAGATGGTATGACCTACTTATTGAGACCCAGCATTGGGTTGGCAGGACCAATTCCAAACAATGTGGTGTGCCTGGATGCTGGTCTGAGTGAAGCTGGAAGGAACACTGAGCATACTCACATCCATGGCTTCCCGTGCCTATAGGAGCAGCTACTCCTGTCCTTCCTTTCTGCTCTTCACAAACTTACCAATACAATTAATTACAGTTTGGTAGCTATTTCAGATATAGTGTTAGTTTATAGTGGGACCCCAGTGCCTTTGCTTCTTTGAAGCAAGGAATTCCGTGCTTGGAACCACATCACTCAGGCTTATCTTTACATTCTGTAGGACACACATTACTCTTTGAGGTATGTGTTCTCCCCGGCCACAAAAAAATCAGTTGTACTGGAGACAGACTGGCACAGGTTGAGAAGGGACTGTGGCATATCCTGGCATTGTGGATGACTAGTTGAACTGCAAGGAGGTGGCAGGTGGGACTGGCGGTCCCCCAGGCTAGAAGGTGTGCTGTCAGTGAGGTGGGGCTGTTTCTCTGGGGGAAGAGGTAGCTTGATAAGGGAGTGCAGCTGACCTAGACTTCTGTTTGAATCTTGGCTTACTGGCTGTTTGACCTTGGACAACTTTATTCAACCTCTTTCTGTTTTAGTCTCTTGTTTTAGTCCTTTCAGGCTGCTGTTAACAATAATACCATAAACTAGGTGGCTGATAATTTTATATTTCATAGATCTGGAAGCTAGGGTGTCTTACGATCAAAGTGCTGGCAGATTTGGTGTTTGGTGAGGGTCATTTTCTGGTTCATAGATGGTGCCTTCTTGTTCTCTTCTCATATAGTGGAAGGGACGAGTTAGGTCTGTGGTGTCTTTTTTTTTTATAAGGGCACTTATCCCAGTCTTGAGGGCCCCATCCTCATGACTTAATTACCTCCCAAGGTCCATCTCCCAATATCATCACCTTAAAGGTTAGCATTTCAACGTAAGAATTTTGGGGGGCACCAAACATTTAGACCAGAGCAGTCTCCTTGCCTCTTTGATAGGGATAAATACCAGTTTCATCTATGATAGCCTTTTGGGAAGGTGTTGAAAAGATCAACACTTAGCATAGTATACAGGAAATTCTCTGTAATTGTTAACTTTTTTTTTTTTTGGTCCCTTGAATCTGAATGAATTGAGTTGCATTGGGATTTAGTCTGTAGGTCAGTGTGACTAATGTTCAAAATCTTGGGAAGATATAGGAGGGGGTTGACAGGCTGGAAGGGGTCATATAAAGATGTTAGAGAATTAACTAATTTCTAGGGCTCTTAAAATGTCACCATGCCTTTCAGACATACCCAAGTTACTCTAAAGAGTTCCTTGCCTGGTAGGAGTCCATTTTGTAATATTTGTTTAAATTATATTACGGAACGTTGCAGACTTGTAATCTGTGCTTGGAATAGCATTATCTGTCCCATTGTTGATCAGCGCCACATCTTTTTACTTGTTTATCTCTGCTTCCCATATGGTCAGACTCCAAAGCTACACCTAGAGGAGACCCACTAACGCATTAACCTCTGTGACATGAAATTAAAACCTCCCAGGAGGGAACTGGCCATGGGAGGCATTGTGTTCAAGATCTCTCGGAGCCCCGCTGCATTCATTTGCCCAAGTACAAATTTTCATGGCATGCAGGAATTTGTCATGGTCCAGTCTGTGTTGTTATTTAAAAATTATTACTTAGTTCTTTGAGAAGTAATTAAGTAGAACCATAGAAAAGACCTTCTCATTAGTATTTTTTTTTTAAAATATGTTTTTATTGATTTATTTTTTTTTACAGAGAGAGAGAAGGTAGAAATACAGATGAGCTTCCTCTGTTGGGGGAATCTCTTGGTACATGGGGCAATGTTTTAATCCACTGAGCCACACTGGCTGGGCTCATTAGTGTTTTGTTTTTTTTTAAATGTTTTTATTTCAGAGAGTGGAAGGTAGAGGGAGAGAGAGTGAAACAGTAAATGATGAGAGAGAATCATGCATAAGCTGCCTCCTGCATGCCCCCTACTGGGGATCAAGCCTGCAACCTGCCTATGCGCCCAGACAGGGTATGGAACCATGTCCTCTTGGTTCCTGGGCCGATGCTCAACTATCATTTCTGAATTTTACTGTCACCTAACAGAGTTAGAGCCATAAGGAACTCTATAAATGCCCTATTTTTTTTTTTTTTTTAAGCAAGGTGGGAGGGGAAGAGTCCTCAGTTCTCCAAAAAGTTATTTTGATGTGCTTGCTTTAGTTTCATGTAGCAAATGTTATTGAGCACCTGTTTGTTGAATTTCTTGAAAATGAATTTAAAATAATTTCATCTTGACCTTTCCTTTTTGCAGTTTTTTTGTTGTTGTTAATCCTCACTGGAGGATATTTTTTCCCATTGATTTTATTTAGAGAGAGAGGAACGGAGGGGGAGAGAGAAAGAGAGAGAAACATGACATGAGAGAGACACTTGATTGGCTACTTCCCGCACCCACCCTGACCAGGACCTCCAGGGCCAGGGCTCGAACTTGCAACCGGGCAAGTGACCTTGACCAGGAATCTAACCTGCCAATCATTCCGTGCATGTGCTGATGCTCCAACCACTGAGAAACACCAGCCAGCAATTTTTTTTTTTTGCAATTTTTATATCACCTTAGGAGGTGGCTGGAGAAGTTCTGGAATGCCTGTAAACACTGGATGGGAATTAATGTTTATAAATTGTCAGATAGTGTCACTAGGTGATAATTCCCCTCTGTGTGAATGTCATGGTTACAGTCTGCTTTTTTGCCTCTAAAAGAACAATTATATTCAAGAAATTTCTTAGTACATTTAAAAACAGCTGGGTGAAAGTCATTTTAAATCCCCCAATCCAACACATTAGTTCTTTTATGCATTCAATTAAGCAGAAGTTAAAATAAATTAGAACAGAAGACATTCAGTGCTGATTGTTGAATCAACAAAGCAAGAAACAGCCTAGCATTACCCTACCGCAGATGTCTGTCACTCAGCACTGTTGCCCTAGAAATGTGCATCAACTCTTAACACTTTTTTGATTAACTATTTCTTTTGTAGTAAAAACTGGCATGTGATGTATAGCAAGTAGAGTTCTTTATATAAAGTTTACTTCGCACATACGTGTCTATGTGTGCATATGTGTGTGCTTATAATTTTTTTCCTTTTATACTTTTACATTGTTGACGTGGATACATTTTATGGGAGGGGGGGTGAGGGGACTAGCCTAGAATAACAAAGTGTAGGAAAATATAGAAAACAGAAAAATAAGGTTTAGCAATAAATTTGAATATTATTAGTAAAAATGACTTGAGATTGTTTCATTTTTATAATAAACTACTCTTAAGGACAGGGTGAGTTTGAGTTTTTTTTTTTTTGTGTGTGTGTGTTGTAAACAATATTCCATAAAAGCTGTGTTCATTTCTGACATTAAATGTATTTACTGTGTTTGACCTCCTTTACCCACTTAACCCTCCCCATCCCCTAGTTTGTCTTTATAATGCAAATAATGTAGGGTTGGTTCATTGTTGAAATCGTTGATTAAAAACACATCAGCCAGAAATGTACCTCTGTATTCTTATCACCTACAGACACGACTGCTACCTTTCAGGTGTATAAGCTTTTTCCTAATATGCATATATTTTAATTTTTTTCATGAACAGGATTCTGCCTTACAAGCAGTCTTGTAGTACCTTTCCCCCCACATAATAGAATATCATGGTTGATACAGTGTCTGGTATTGGTGCCAGATAATTGAAGGGGGAGAGGTGAGATTATGGCTAGTATTTTAGCTGAAACAAGATTTAGTCTTAAATTTTTGGAAGTTTCGCCCTACCTGGTTTGGCTCAGTGGATAGAGCATCAGTCTGTGTTTGATTACAGTCAAGGGCACATACTGGTTGGGGCTTGATCCCAGCCCTGGTCAAGGGCGCATGTGGGAGGCAACCAATCGATGTGTCTCACATCGATGTTCCTCTCTGCCTCTCCCCTCCTTTCCACTCTCTCTAAAAATCAATGCAAAAATATTCTCAGGTGAGGATTAGCAAAAATAAAAAAATTTGAAAGTTTCTGCTGGGTAATGAATACATGAAGATTCATGATACCCTTAGTTTTGCATAAATTTTTAATTTTCCTTAATATAAAGTTTACATATATGTGAGTTAGTCCATAAATATCTTCTCAGTTCTCTAGATCAACATCAGTGTGATTCTTAGGAGTCACATATAGTGCCATTGTAGCATGGACCATAATTTATAGCATGGCCATAAAGTAACAAATACCCTATTGACACTTTTGCTCTCAGAATTTTAGACCATTTTTGCAAATGGATGCAAACTTGTTTGGTTATCTTCTTAGGTCTTTGTCATTTAAATATTTCACTTGTGTAATGATTCAACAAGGAATCTTGATTTATAACCGAAGAGATGAGAACCAGAAATCTTTAATTTGAAAAGTTATTAAAGTGCAATTAGTGTGTTCTCTGAATGCAGCATTGTAATTCAATGAATCTTACATACACATACCCTTTAATCTACCAAATAATTGTTATTGCCAGAAGTCTTAGTGCACTGATATAGTTTAACTGGTGACATAGTTGCATTTGCTCTTCCTGGACACATATGTATTGTACTTGAAACCTGAGTAGTTCATGTGTGTTCTGTCATCTTTGATTTGTTTATTCATCACAAGCTGCTGATTCCCATTCCACACCTGAGGGCTGTTCTAGGCCTTTCCTCGATCAGGGGCAGACCTATTAGAAACTTGGGTAACTGTGAACATGATCAACACTTTCTTTCTTACCTGCATCCACAGTTCATTAGATTGAGAATCCTGAGTGAGGAGGATCATCTGTTCTCTGAGCCTCCAGTTAATCTGAGTAAGAAGAATACATCGAATGCCCATCACCTCCTCTTTTGTGAGTGAAGTACGGGGCAGGTTATGTAATATACCTGGTACCTACTTTATCTGATTGGATCCTTACAGCAACTTAGAGATTCCATTATTCTTCCCGTTTTATGAGTGGAGGAATGAGGGCTAGAGAGATGGTCACCAGCTCAGTGGAAGTCCCATTGCCAACCCATTGAGTAACTTGGATCAGGATCCCAAAGGATCAGTGGTGAGTTTGTGGTGGTTGTGTATTCACTTATTAATTATAATATATGCAAATAGAAAGCCCTAGATATAGGCCTGTGATTAAAATCTGCCCCTTGTTATGTGTCTAAAAGACTTAAGAAGATGACCAGGCCTCAGGGTAAGTTTTACCAACTTTCCATTTTCAGTCCATCTTACTTTGATCTGGAATAAACCCGGTCCCCAGTGTGCAGGGTTCCAGAGCAGTGGAGTGGCTTGCTTATCTATATCTATATATCTATATCTATAGCTATAGCTATAGCTATAGCTATATCTATATATCTACATCTACATCTCTATCTATCTATCTAGCTATATATGTGTGTATGGAGAGAGAGAAAGAAAGAGAGAGA
>PVJC01052722.1:0-11006 GCA_004026665.1 Murina feae
GACAGGGACAGCGGGGACAGGGATAGAGTGGGCCCAGGAAAGGGTGTCGCCAGACCAGAAATAGAGCCTTTTGTTTGCATGGAAAAGGCTTCAGCCAGACTTGGAGGAGGCCACAGGGAATTACAAATTGCAGAACTTGTGCCGCTGGGAAGGCCTGCACTAGCTGGCCCCCTTTTTAAAAATGTTTTTATTGATTTTTAGAGAGAGAGGAAGGGAGAGGGAGCAAGAGACAGAAACATCAATGATGAGAGAGGATCATGGATAGGCTGCCTCCCGCACGCCCCCTCCTGGGGACCAAGTCCACCACCCGGGCACGGGCCCTGACCCAGAATCGAACCGTGACCTCCCGGTTCACAGGTTGATGCTCAACCACTGAGTCTCGCTGGGCGGTTAAACATTTACAGCACTGCTTTCCTCAGTGGGATCAAGACAGCACGCCACCGTAGTCTGTTTGCTAAGAGCGTGAAAAATACCAAAGAAAGCATAAGGCGCTCCTGAGAAAGGCAGAAAGACACAGCACAGGGGAGGCATCGCACTCGCGCCCTGCGCTTCCGAGGTGACTCAGCGCGCCCGTCGCGGGCGAGGCGGGGCGTCAGTAGTTTTGTGTTAACGTATGTGGGAGATGGGATTCTAACCTGACCTGTCATGCCCGTCCTTTGTCCACGTGTGGGGGGGGCAGGAGGGAGGAAGATTATTCTGACAAACAGTTTTCTTGGTGGTTCTAAAACCAGCCCGTGAAAATAACCCCCTAACAAGAGTTGTTTTCAAAAACATTCACAGTGGTTACTTCGAAAAATAGGGTTTATTGAAATGTTCCACTTTGCACGCCTGAAAAATAAGTGGGTGTTACTAGTTAAATGTTAAAATATATGCGTGGGAGGTTTTTTGTTAAGAGTTCGGGAATATGTGGTAAACATCTCTAGGTTGTCCCCCCCCCCCCAACAAATGTGCACGCACACTGAATAATTATAAAGGCAGTGCTTCCGGAAATGCGTTTCCTTTATTGCCCGTGTGGCTCGATGTTTGAGCGTTGGCCTATGAATCCAGGTCCGATTCCCCGTCAGTCAGGGCACCTGCCCAGGTTGCGGGCTCCATCCCCAGTAGGGGGCGAGCAGGAGGCAGCCGATCCATGATTCTCCCTCATCGTTGATGTTTCTGTCTCTCCCTTCCTCTCTGAAATCAATAAAATATATTTTTTTAAAAACAAAAATACATTTCCTTTTCACAACTGGGCTCTCAGCTGCTGGAGTGTGGACACTTTCGGGGGACCCTGTACTCGGAGCCCCCACAGGCAGCAGCCGCTGGTGGACGTTTGCTGGCCTGGGGTCTTCAGCCCCCGCTTCTCACTCAGCCCTCGGGGCCCCTGCGGCTCAGCCGAATCAGCCTGTTTTCTAACCTGATCTGCAGCCCCGCCGGGTCCAGAACCCGCTGCTCGGCAGCACGCCCCCCTCCCTGCACCGGGGACACCCCTACGCGCATAGACAGGTGTCCTCTCCTTAGACGGAGGGGCTCGGAACGCACCTAAGCTTCATTTCACACGCGGCGTCTTCCTCGCCCGCGCGGTGATGGATGGGGCAGATGTGCTTGTCGAAACGTGCGCTTCGCCTGATGTTTCAAGGGAGGGAGCCGGCCGGGTGCCGCGGAGGAAAATGCCAGAAAATTGGATTATAATGATTTTGCTCCGGGTCAGAAATTTTCTCAGCGTATGTCACAGCGGATTCGCAAAGTCATTAAAACAAAGGGAAAACCCGTACGCGGGTGGCAAGCAAACAGCCAGGACTCATTCCGTGCCATCGCTCCCGTGTGGGGAGCAGCCTGTCTCTCCAGGGGACGTGACAGCCCCCGGCTTCCGCGACAACCTGGAGCTCCCGGAGGCCGCCCTCCTCAGCGCCAGGGGCGGGCCTCTCCCCGGCCCCCTCCCTGGGGGTGGCACGGGGCCCGTCCGAGTCCTGAATGTTAGTCACCTTCAAAGGCCTTTAGCCGTGGAGATGCCATCCCAGGACAGGGGTGAGGACGGGCCGGTGGGGGTGGGCGTTACGTTATAACGGGGTTGCAGGAAACGCCGTCTGAGGGCATGTCATGGATGGGGGAGGGGAGGGGGCCTCTGGAACCCCAGTGCCAGCACGGATGCAGCTCAGACAGACGGAAGCCTGACATGGGTCACTGCTCCTGGGCCCTCAAAGCTGAGTCTTGTCACGAGTTCATATTCATGACGTGACACCGAATTCAGGCACAGCTGCCAGACAAGAATTTCATGAGGAGCCCCTGCCTGTGGCCGGATCGGGGCCCCCCACCTGTGGCTGGGTCGGGGCCCCCCCACCTGTGGCTGGGTCGGGATCCCCCACCTGTGGCTGGGTCGGGGCCCCCCCACCTGTGGCTGGGTCGGGATCCCCCACCTGTGGCTGGGTCGGGGCTCCCTGCCTGTGGCTGGGTCAGGACCCAGAACGAGGTGGGTTCCCCTTCGTCCCTCCTCAGTAGCAGGTACCCGCCAAGGTCCCGCCTCTGGCCTGTGCCGCCTGCTCTCCGTGTTCTCGGCTCCAGACCGTGCAGCCCATGAGCCGCTGCGACTCCCAGCCTCTCCTCGGGCGCCCGTTGCCTCAGGACGCGACTCCCCCTAGATGCCGAGGGCGCAGGAGCAGTGGCTGGGGCAGGTGGCCCACTCCTGACGGTCTTGGAGCAGAGGGGTTCCATGGCCAGGCAGCGACTGTGTCTGCAGGGGCTGCATTCCTCCTGCAGGTCTGCGTTTCCTCGTGGAGACAAGATCCAACCCCTTTAGCAGGAGGTTGCTGGGCGCCTCACAGGGGAGCCAGAATCGTCGGGGAGCCAGAATCGTCCCGCCGAGACCAGGCAGGGCCCCATCCGCGCCCCTTCCCTGGTGGCAGCCGGCTTCCTGGCCGCAGGAGGAGGTGGTGCTTGGCCGGCCCTGGGCTACGACCCAGCCGGGAGCTCAGATTCATGGGCGCAGCTGACGCCAGGACTGAGGGCTCACTCCCAAGGACGACCCGCAGGACGCATGCGCAGGAGCGGCAGGAGGGCTTGGTCCTTGTTGGGGCCCCAGGGCTGTGTGTTCCTTTCTGTGACAGTCACTTGAGATTGTGACGACGTCCCATGTGCTCATCGGACTTCGAGGGAGGAGCAGACAAGCCTTAGGCTGTGTTCACTGTGCGTGCGTGAGAGGAAACCCGTCAGAAGTTAGGGATCGTCTATCCAGGCAGGTAGCCCTCTGAGAGGCACCGACACCAGCAAGGCGCTGCAGACAGGACGGCCCTGTGTCGGGGGGAGAGGCTGTCCCCGGCCTCGATCCCCGTCTTCTCATGCGGATGCATGTATACGACAGACCTTGGCTGTGTGTGAAAGCCGATTTATTAAAGCAGTTGAAGCAGCACCTTCACTCAAGAAGGAAGGGAGATACACCTACACGTCTGCCTTGTGCAGTGCAGCCTAGGGCCAGGGCCAGGGTCAGGGTCAGGGTCAGAGTCCGGCGCTCAGCTAATCTGAAGAGCGAGTTGGGTTCACACCCTCCTGCCTGCAGGGCCCACAAGCCCCTGGTGAGTGTTTTGGTGCAGATTAATTCTCGGGTCCCCGTTGGCGCGGTGGCAGCCTTCCCAGAATTCCTGAGAAGCACCTGCAGCCTTATCTTGCCAGGCCTGAGGCTGCTGGCTTCTCGCTGCGGGAGGAAAATGGCCCTTCCCCCTCCCCCTCCCCCCTGCATTCTCTCCTCAGGAGTTTTTTAACCATTTTTCCCGTGTGCTGGGCGGGGGGAGATGATGGCTTGTTGGTTCCTGGCTGGCTGCACCTTGCCCACACTGGACGGCCTTGTTTAATTCTCCTGCCTCAGTATCCCTGTCCCTCCCGCCCTGGGACCTGTCACAGCCCTTGCTTTGTTATGTCACTGATGGTTGCAATGGAAGGTAGTTTTCGTCTCCTCGAATAAAGAGATAGTAGTAACCCCGCATGGGTTTTTTGACATGTTTTTATTGATTTTAGAGAGAGAAGGGGAGACGGGGAGAGCGATAGAAACATCAGTGATGAGAGGGGATCGCTGACTGGCTGCCTCCTGCACGCCCCCCACTGCCCTGACCAGGACTGGAACCGTGACCCCCTGGCTCATAGGTTGGCGCTCAGCCCCTGAGCCACGCATGCCGGGCTCAGCTAAGCTTAAAGCATCCCGTTCCCAGAGACTGGACAGTCCACGTGTGTCCCACTGGACAGTTACTGCCGGGAGGACAGAGGGGGGAGCCACACCCCGCATCCTGCCTCCTCTGGGTGCCCGCCCTCGTGCCCTCCAGAGCGGTGAGGTGGCCGGCGAGCCCCCGCGGCTGTCCCCAGCTCACGCCTGGCCCTCGGACGTCCCTCACTGAGGCATTCAGGTTTGCTCCAGAAGATCCGAGTCCTCGTCGCTGTGTCATGTGATCTCTCTAATGTTCGCAGTGAGGGCAGGCAGTGTCTCGCGCAGTGAGCAGCTGCAGCCACTTTGTTCCATCGGCGCGACACTCACAGCCCGGGGCTCATTAGCACACGGGAAGCGCGTCCTGCGTGCTCACCCACCGCGTGTGCAGACAGGCTCCGTGTCCTGTCCCGTTCACACGTACGTGCGGAGGCCGATGCCAATGACAGTGTCAGCACAGCGGCCGTGCGGCTGAGCCTGTGCCCGCGCGGGCTGATGGCGGCATCTCCTCTCACGCTGTTACCCTTCGGGTCCTGATGAGGAGAGCGCGGTGGGTCGGAGCGGGGCTGCTCATTCACACGGAGCCCGATTGCCGTTCAGAATGCATTTCCTCTTGACTGCGACTTTGTGCCTCCTACGGTCTGAGGCTAATTTTGGGGGGTTCCTTTTCGGCTTGCAAATGACGGCCGCGGGCTGAGTCCAGGCGCTGCCTGCCGCCGTCCAGGTGTCGTGGTGCCTAGCCTAGTTGGCATGACGATGTGTTCACGACGAGGTCGCTGCGTCAGAGGAAGGCAGGCCGGCAGCCTCTCTTGCATCTGGACAGTTAGCTGATCTCAACGTGTCCCCAGAGTCTCCTGCAATGGACTTGCCAGCCCAGCCCCTCACAGACCTAAGGAAACGTCCTGAGGGTCAAGGTCGTTGGCTCCCAGGCTCGGTGGACGGACAGGTGGAGGTGCACTGGCATCCGCTTTGCACCTCGAGTCCCTCTGGGGCGCCTGGGAGGATGGGCTGCGGGTCTCCGGGCCCCAGGAGTGAGGGGGTCTGTCAGCACAGCAGCTGGGTGGCGCCTGGCTTAGCTGCCTGGCTGATCGGGCTGTGGCTGTGGCTGTGGCTGTGGCTGTGGGAGAGGCAGCGTAGCATGCGGCCTTGCGCACGTGATGGAGATAAATCTGCAAGTTTAGGCACAGTGTCCCCCAATAGCGTCCCCCGACAGCGTCCTCCAATAGTGTCCCCCGACAGCGTCCCCCTGACAGTGTCCCCTGACAGTGTTGCAGCTACAGCCTCTGCCTTGCCACCTGGCAGTTCCCAGAACTCGGGGCTTAGAGAGTTTCCTCAGAGGGGCCCGTGGCACCCCTCAACCCCACAGATGCCGGGAGGGGCGCTGTGCCTGGTCCAGGCCTCTGTCTGCTGACAGGGAAGGCCTAGCCTCCTGAGCACCGTGTCCCTTCAGCATCTCCCGACCTGCTTCCCAGTTTTCCAGAAACCGCCCTGAAGGGGGACCGAGCTGGCTCCTTCGTCCTAGCAGGGAGCTGACCTGTCCTGTGTCAAGACTCGCTGGGGCCGATGGCTCAGGGGAGGCCCCGGATGAGCTGTGCCCCTCACCCCTGATGTCAGGGCGACTCTCAGCAGCTGACCTGGTCTCCGAGGCATAAGCAAAGTCCAGACTGACCCAGGCGTGGGATTGGCTAGCACGGTGCATTCTCCCTTCTCCCTGCAGGGCGGCAGCCACTGGGGAACCAGCAGGGGTGTGCGTGGCACCGTGCACACGGTGAGGAAGTCAGCGACAGGCATTGAAGCCAGAAGGACGCTCATTTATGCCGGGACCCAAATGAAAATAAAAGCAGAGGAGGCAGCCCTGGCCAGTTTCCTCAGTGGTTGGAGCATCTGCCTGCGGACCTAAGGGTTGCAGGTTCAATTCCCCATCATGGGCACATACCTGGGTTGCAGGTTCGAACCCATGCTTCTGGGAGGCAACCAATCGATGTGCCTCTCCCACATCGATGTTTCTCTCTCCCTCCCACTCCCCTTGCCCTTCTACTCTTTCTAAAAATCAATGGAAAATATATCCTCCAATGGGATTAACAACAAAAACCCAGCTGGTGTGCTCAGTGGTTGGGCATCAACCTATGACCCAGGAGGTCAGGGTTCCATGCCCAGTCAGGGCACATGCCTGGGTTTTGGGCTTGATCCCCAGTATGGGACTTGCAGGAGGCAGCCCCTCAATGATTCTCTCTCATCATTGATGTTTCTATCTCTCTCTTCCTCTCTGAAATCAATTTATATATATACATACATACACACACATGCATATATATATATACATATATGTATGTATCCTATATAATAAAAGGGTAATATGCAAATTGACTCTAACAGCAGAAACACTGGGAATGACTGGTCACTATGACACACACTGACCACCAGGGGGCAGATGCTCAATGCAGACATTGCCCCTGGTGGTCAGTGCACTCCCACAGGGGGAGCTCTGCTCAGCCACAAGCCAGAATGACAGCTGCCAGTACAGCGGTGGTGGCGTTAGCCTCTCCTGCCTCCTCAGCAGCACTAAGGATGTCCGACTGCAGCTTAGCCCTGCTCCCTGCAGCTTAGCCCGAGGGCTCCCAGGCTGCCAGAGGGATGTCTGACTGCCAGCTTAGGCCTGATTGCCCCGGGGAGTGGGCCTAAGCCAGCAGGTGGACATCCCCCGAGGGGTCCCAGACTGCAAGAGGGCACAGGCCAGGCTGAGGGACCCTCCTTGAATGCACAAATTTTTGTGCACTGGGCCTCTGGTATATATATAATAAGATGTTAAAAAGAGTAGAGCAGTCAGGTCTTCAGCTACTTTAAGATCTTAGGTAATCATTTAACTTTTTATTTCAAAATCACTTGATTGCTCCTAGTTAAATTAACCTCATGTGAAGTTTAGGAATCCCTGTCTCTGTCGATCCCTCTGCTCCCTGAAGACGCATGAGCCCCAGTAGAATTCTGCTGCTGAATTAAGTTGCACGTCCGTTGCGTTTAATGGCTGCCTGGCGTACGCAGTGCAAATGGTAGGGGCCCCGCGGAGACGGATGCTCTGGCAAGATGATGTATTCTCGCTCTGTGTTCACATGCACAGAACGAAGACAATTACTTTTGCCCAAACTGCTCAACTGAATAATTGAATGTTTTCCCTGAATGTGTGAGATGATTTTTTAAATTGTTCATTTGAGTCCACGACAGCAAATTAACGCGATCAGACGGGCGTTTTTTATTCTTTCTCTCCCGCGCTCCCCGCCTCCAGTCCTCTCCCTAAGGAGCCTTTTAGGAAGAGCCGTCCCACGGGGTCGAGGCCCCACCACAGTTTCATCGGAAGAGGCAACGTCTGAGTAGTGAGTGAGCGGAGGACGGCACGGGTTCCCGCTCGATTTTAAAATCCCGTCGCCTGTGGTTTTCGGTCCCCGGGATGTTTTACGTGTGCACTGCGACTCTTCACTCAGGTCTGACACCTGCGTCTCCCTCGTTAAAACAAGAAAATCCAAAAACACTCCATTCACCAGGATTGGGAAAGTGATTTATTGTGCTGTCAGCAGGCCCGTTCAAGGGCACGGGGGAGCGGGGGGGAGGGAGGGGAAGGAGGGGCCTGTGAGTGACATGGAACATGCAGGGTGCGTGCTACATGCCCGTCCGACACCTTCACATACAAACCCTTCTCGGCTTCCGCATCGCAGGGAAGAGGGGGGCTGGGGGCTGGTGCCTGAACGTCATGTGTGTCTCTAAATCTGCTTCTTCTTTTAATTTGTATCAAACGTCTTCTTCTCAAGCACCCGGGATCGGTTATTTATTTCTACTGAATCGATGTGTCAGTTTATCCGTGGGGCCCTTACAGTCACAGGCACGGGTGCTACACGTGTACAGGGACTTAACGTGTCCCCCCAGGCACCGATTTCCTGCACCGACACGCGGTGACTCGGTTTCCTCACAGGCCACAGACCCTCAGCTGAACCACACCAGCCGTGCAGACTTGGTCCGGGCTGCCGGTCACTGTCACGGGACAGACAAACCGCCCCCTCGCCTGGTCCCTCGCGTGGACTGTGGGGGCTTGGACGCGGCGATTGGCGCTTAGCAGGCTCCTCACCGCTGGCGGCCTCCGAGACGCCCGTGTGTAATTAGAAACACTCCTCATGTCCATCGAGAATTTCCCCCTCACCGTCCAGCACAGGGGAGCCCGGTCGGCTGGCTCCTGGCCTGGCCCCTCCCAGCCGGGCACCCGCGGTCACAGCTGAGTGGCCATCCCCTCCTCCCCTCTCTGTCCACAGGAGGCCAGAGTGCCGAGGAGGCAGTGCCGACACCACCAGCAGCCGGCTTAGCCGGGGCGGAAGCAGCCCTTGCTCCTCTGAACCCTGAGAATCATGCCTTGACTACGGCCCATGCCCAGCCGTTTGCCTGGGGAGGCGGATCCATGTCAGGGGAGAAAGT
Organism: Murina feae; assembly: GCA_004026665.1. NCBI lineage: Eukaryota > Metazoa > Chordata > Mammalia > Chiroptera > Vespertilionidae > Murina > Murina feae. The sequence goes on from PVJC01052722.1 coordinate 8,624, forward strand.
GTTGTTGTTTTAATACATATTGTTTCACTCAGAGAAGAAGGGAGACGGTGAGAGGGATAGAGACATCAGTGAGGAGAGAGAATCATGGACGGGCTGCCTCCTGCACACACACACCCCCTACTGGGGATGGAGTCTGCACCCGGGCACGTGCCCTGTCCCGGAACTGAACCCTGACCTCCTGGTTCAGAGGTTGGTGTTCAACCACTGAGCCACACCGGCCGGGCTCTCCATTAGTAAAATGCTCACCCATCGTAAGCACCTTCAGGTGACACAGGGAACGGGACGGTTAAACAGTCACCCTGGGCCATGCCTGGCGGGGGTAGAAAGCTCACCTTTCTCACCCTCGATTCTAGCTTCGTCGCTGTGGGATTTAGTAGTTCCTGCGTTTCTTTGGAGGTATAGGTCGATATATTTCCCATTGATTTCGAGGGAGAGAGAAAGAGGGAGGGAAACCAGAGAGGAGCATCGTTGTGAGAAACACCTCGAGTGGTCGCCTCCTGCGTGAGCCCCGACCAGGGCCCAGGCTGGGGAGGAGCCTGCAACCCAGGTACGTGCCTTCGACCGGAATCGAACCCGGGACCCTTCGGTCCACAGGCCGACGCTCTAGTCGCTGAACCAAACCGGCTTGGGCAGCATTTTCCTGCTTTTCAAGGGCCTCGTAAAGCGAGCCTTTCCCGTGACGCTGTGACCTGCGTGGGGATCGGGACGCGGCAGCCTCTGTCCCGCGCCTGAGTCACGGAGCGCCCACGGTGGGCTCTCGGCGTGTGCGTCGCGCGCTGTGGAAAGCCCTCGTGTCCCGTCTCTGAGCGCGGTGCCTCCAGCAATGACGTCAAGTTCACGGGCCGGATGCTGGGAGGGACTCGCTTGCCAGGTCACGGGCAGGGAGCCCGCGGCCGCTGTGGCCTGACCTCCGCACGGGAGGGGGAGGCGGGGAGCGCGCCTTCGCTGACGCGGCCTCTCGTGTGTCTTGCAGCCGCCGTCTCCTACGCCAACTACAAGAAGACGCCGCCGCCCGTGCCCCCCCGCACCACCTCCAAGCCCCTCATCTCGGTGACGGCCCAGAGCAGCACCGAGTCCACGCAGGACGCCTACCAGGAGGGCCGCGCCCAGAGGGGCTCCCCGTGGGCCCAGGACGGCCGCGGCCTCTACAACTCCACCGACAGCCTGGACAGCACCAAGGCCCTGAGCCTGGCCCTGGAGACGGCCGCCCAGCGCCATGCCACCGACGGCCCCGGGCGCGGGGACAAGTCCATCCTGGCATCCAAGGCCGAGGAGTTCCTCCGGAGCCGGCTCACCTCCATCGGAGTCCAGGTAGCCGCTCGCTGCCCCACGGGAATGCGGGTCGCATAGAGGCAGACACCGCCGGGGCCCAGTCTAGTGGAGCCACGGCCTGGGGGGGGGGGGGACGCCAGGCAGGTCTCCCGCAGGTGCGTGAATACGCCCCCTCCCCTCCCCTGAGTCTCCATCCCTGACCTAGGCCTGCCCTGCTGCCCGAAGGCCCTCTCCCCTCCCCTCGGCTCCTAACCCCTCCCTCCCCGGGGCATGGTCTAGGGGCCATCAGCTGCTGAGAGAGCGAGGAGTTGGGTTATTTCTTGTTGAAGAAGGAATTTCTTGTCCTGTTTTTGCAAAGCTTGTTAGCCTTGCAGCCAGCGGGGGGCGGGGGAGTGTTGGGAGCCCCAGACAGAGAGGAGGCCTTGGCTGGCGCCCACAGCCACTCCCGCGTGGGTCGCCCAGGCTCCTGCACCAGACAGGACGCTCCAGGGCTTTTGTGTGGCCACGACGAGCGCCACATCCCGTGGCTTCAGACCACGGAGGGCCTGGCGCCTGCCTGGGTCGCAGACCTCAGAGCAGGCAGCCCATGTGCCCCAGACTCCGTCCAGGGCGTCCATCCCTGTGCATGGGAGGGGCGGAGGCGGGGCAGACACCTAAGCCCGGGTCCCAGCTGCCCGAGGAGACTCCCCTGGCCTGTCCCCGTGACCGCCCCGCTCGCCGTGACGTGGCAGGAGCAGCCCCCGCGCCCTGTGCACACGGGCTCCGCTGACCCCGTCACTCCCTGTTCGGCCTGAGCCCAGCAGACGTTGTAAAAACCAGGGCTTCCCTGCCGGGCCGAGGGCACGGAGCCGCGGCCCTGAGAGCGAGGGGCGCGGGCATCCGGGTCGGGAGCGGCTGGGAGGCCCGAGGCCGGTCCGCGAGCCGGGTCCCCACACTGTGGTTCGTTGTTTTGTTTAGGATTCTGAGTTCCCAGAGCGTCAGCCATACCCAAGGTCGGATGTAAGTACCAGCGCTCACAGCCCCGTCCGCACGAACTCACTCACCTCCTTCCAGACTCCAGCGACTGCGGTCACCCCGTCCTGACGCTGAGTGCCGGCACTGTGCTGGGAGC
>PVJC01052723.1:0-11049 GCA_004026665.1 Murina feae
GTGAATAAAAGAGAATCTAGAAATGCTCACTTGATCAATTTGGTGAGTGTGGCTGCAATTTACTGAACTGGAGAAGTTTGGTGAAGGAATGGGTTGCTAGGACCAGCAAGAATTAAGATTTCTGTTTGTCTTATCTTGGGTTTGAGATACTAAAAAACAAAATAAAACAAAAAACCAACCCCAAATGAGATGTCTAATAGGTGATTAAATACAGATACCTAGAGTTTAGGTGTCAGGTAAGGGGAAAATTATCTATCAATTGACTGGGAGTTCATACACAAAGAAACTCCTGTGAAGTTTGAACAATGAGATAAAGCAAGTAAACCCAGGAGAAAAGTGGATGAAGAGTCTGACAGTGAGTAGCTTAGATTATCTGCTCCACTAAAGACCCTACTCTTACCAGCGTTCTCAGGTGGAGAAGTGCTTATTCAGCTCAAAATACTTAGATGTTTATTGTGACTCTACATGGTTAAGTAGATATTGGTAAGAGTGGATAGGGATGTCCTAGTTTCCTTTTTAGAAAGGGCTTCAAAGAATACAGTTTATAGGCCTGTAACTTCTTTTGTGCAGTCTCCATTCTTTCAGCCCATTGTGTCTTCCATTGTAACTCCCTAGACATACTCACTGATAGTAGGAACACATTTGAAATGAGCTGATATTTTCACCAGGAAAGGTTTAATAGAACTTTGTAAACATATCGTAATGGTAGGAGACTTCTCTTGTGCACCCTTGAACTTGAGTCTAGGTCCAAAGACTTGACAGGAATACTCTGAGCTCTGGATCTGGCCACTCATCAGGTAATGACAACACTCCAGTTAGTCAACACCCAGGAGGAAAACTGCGAATGATGAAGTGTTACTTTGCAGTACTTGCTACTTTGAACTTTTTATTTATTTGGTCTCTTGTAGTATATTCTTCTCTTTCTTTCTTTTCCCAGCTCTTTCCTCTCCACTTGTATCATTTTTTAACAATTCATCACAAAGAAAAAAATAAGAATTGGATGGTCTCCTTCTCATTTTTTAACACCTTTGACTAAAAGTAAATCTGTGACTGTAATCACTTCCAGAAATACTTGCATTGGGTGCCAGTAAATTGACTCTTTCTTTCAAGTATTTGCATGTATAAGAGTATGGGGGTGGAGGAACAATTTTTTTTTTCTGCTGCCAAGACCGTGCTGTTTGCCTGTGTTGTTGGTCTTTATTTTGGGGCACCAAATCTTATAGCTGATGAGATAATATAATACTGCCAGAGGCCAACATAAATTTTATTTTGGGTTCTCTCTCTTTCTCTTGCCCCTTAAGTTCCATGTCATTTATTTAGAAATCAAAACAGAAAAGCACATCTATTTTCCATCCATTCATTTGTTGTTGTCATTTATTTTTTCTTTAAGTGAATACTTGTGCCAACTCTGCACTGTATGGAGAATTGTAAGAACTTTAATATTTGGTTTTAAAATTATTGCTTCCATACTATTTATGATTTTATAGAGTGGAATAACTTATAAGAGTTAACTTTCTAAAACATAATTCTAACGGATTATTTGATTAGGTTTGTGATGGGGGATGGTTAGTCTAGGCAACAAATACTCAGAAAATTTAGAACAAGGGAAGACTTTAGTGGAATTAGGGTTAGTGACTGGTAGCTTTTCAGAAGAGGTCGTCCTGAAGTGGCCTTGAAGGAAGCTTAGGGTTTGGGAAGGCTATCCAGTGTGTAGATCATGAACCTTTATCACATTTCAGTTACTATCTACTGTGAGAGTAAAAAAGGCTCTGAAAGAGTTATAGGTGACTAGAGGCCTGGCCTGTGGGATTGGGCCAAAACTGGTTCTCTGACATCTCCCCAAGGGTCCTGGATTGTGAGAAGGCGCAAGCTAGGTTGAGGGACCCCACTAGTACACTATCTCTGGGCTAGGGAGAGACATGGGAGGTTAGCCAGCCAGGGAGGAACTATGGAAGGGCAACAGGGCATGGCATGTCCACCTCATCTCATTCAGTCCCAATTGATCAGACCCAACCAGCAAGCTAACCTACTGGTTGAAGCATCTTCCCCTTTGTGGTCAGTACATGTAGTAACAAGCAGTTGAGCTGCCTTACCATATTATTAGCATATTATGCTTTGGTTGGTTCAATGCATGACCAGACACTTAGCATATTAGGCTTTTATTATATAAGACTAGAGGCCCGGTAAACAAAAATTTGTGCATTCGGAGGGGTCCCTCAGCTTGGCCTGTACCCTCTCACAGTCTGAGACCCTTGAGGGATGTCCACCTGCTGGCTTAGGGCCACTCCCCAGGAGATCAGGGTTAAGCTGGTAGTCAGACATCCCTCTGGCAGCCTGGGAGCCCTCGGGGGATGTCCACTTGCCAGCAGGAAGCAGGCGTAAGTACTGCTTAGTCAGACATCCTTAGTGCTGCTGAGGAGGCGGGACAGGCTCCCGCCACCACTGCTATTCTGGCAGCCGTCATCCTGGCTTGTGGCTGAGCAGAGCACCCCTTGGGAGCGCACTGACCACCAGAGGGCAGCTCCTGCATTGAGTGTCTGCCCCCTGGTGGTCAGTGTGTGTCATAGTGACCAGTCATTCCCAGTCATTCTGCTGTTAGGGTCAATTTGCATATTACCCTTTTATTATGTAGGATAGAGGCCTGGTGCATGGGTGGGGGCGAGCTGGTTTGCCCTGAAGGGTGTCAAAGATCAGGATGAGGGTCTCGTTAGGGTGTCTGGCTGGCCTGGGTGAGGGGCTGGGGTCCATTTTCAGGCTGGCCACATGCCTTTAGAGGTGCAGATCCCTATTGGGGTGCCTGGCCAGCCCAGATGAGGGGATAATGGCTCTTTGCAGGCTGGCCACAGCCCCATCACGGTGGGGGTCTCACTGAGGTGCTTGGCCAACCTGGGTGAGGGGTTGAGGGCTGTTTTTAGGCTGACCACATGCCCTTAGGGGTGCAGGTCCCTACTGGGGTGACTGACCAGCCTAGCTGAGGGGCTGATGGCCATTTTCTGGCTGGCCATGGCTGTGGGCTGGAAGCAGGTATCTGGTATTTATTTATCTTCTATAATTGAAACTTTGTAGCCTTGAGTGGAGCTCAGGGCCAGTTAGGACAGGTGGGAAGCTTGGCTTCTTGCATCACCGGGGCAACCTAAGCCTTCTACTCACTCCAGCTCCATGGCTGCCGCCATCTTTGTGATAGAGTGGGAGAGTGATGGAGTGAGAGTGTGATGGTTAATTTGCATATTACTTTTTCATTAGATAGGATAGTCTTGGTTCTGATTCTCATTATTAATTTAAAAGCTATCAACCAATTCTTCAGCGTGTTTTGCTTATGAAATTCAAGTCTTTTCTCCACATACTAAACATCTTAACTACAAGTTCTATTTCCATTCTATCTTAGTATCTCCCTTGGCAAGTGACACAGTACTATGCATGTAGCAGACACTTATTAAGGTGTCTAGGAGAGAGATGCACCTTAGTGTTGAAAGTATTAACTTTGGAGCCAAGATACTTGATTTCAAATACAAGTGATGCTCACTTCTTCCTAGTGTGATTAAACAAATTACTTAAATTTTCTATGTCTCAGTTTCCTCATCTTAAACTGGGGATAATAACACTACCTGCTTTATAGCATTGTTGTAAGGTTTACACAAGACAAAATACAGAAAGTGTTTGGGTCACTATTATCATCATCATTGCCATTACTATTACCATAATCATTATGATCAAATGTTTATTGGAATAAAATGAAAGCATAGGAACCATTTTGGAAAGAGGAGATGGATGAGTAGGTTAGTTAGAGATAACAGATGCAATATTTTAAGTGTTAGCTTGAATAATTTACTGCATAGAAGTAATCAGCAATGCTTGGGTGAGGTAGCTTTTAGACTCAAATCATTCAGAGTTAGAAACTCAGGGCCATGTGGAGAAAAAGGCTATAGTTAAACATGGTAAAGAGAATAGATGACCCACCATACAATAACTACATGTTTGATGTGCTGAGGGCTTTTATGTCAAAAGAAACATTTGTGTCCCCATTTATTCAGCAAACATTAATTACAGTATTGTCTTAGGTAGGGCTATAGATTTAAACAATATAGTTGCATCTGTCCTCAGGGAGTTTATGGTTAGCCAGATTTTAAACAACTTTAATAAAGCAGGATGATTGTGAAGATGGGGAAGCACAGAAGGCTGTGGGAGACCGCTCACAGTCTGTTTTCACCCCCTGCCCACTCCGTGCTGCCAACTGATGCATTTGGGAGCCTTCAGAATCTGACTCAAAGCCTACCTCCCACCAGAAATCAATGTGACAGTTTAATTAATTTAATTTTCCCTTGTCCTTAATTCTATCTCTCTACAAACACATACTAATATTCAAGTTTTCATATTCTTCTGAATTTATACAGCTTTCACTCAAAAAAACATAAGGAACAGTGTTTGGGAATGCAATGTCTGCTCCTACTTTCCATGTCCTTTTCTGAAAATCCTTCTGGAATTAGGAATTGATCTCTTCAAAAACATACTAATTTATAACTTCTCCCAGAGGTCTTTTGAAGTCTGAGGTGAAGTCTGGAGTCAGCATTCACTCATCACTTTTTATCCCACTTTAGTAGAGTCTTTCCTGTAACTCTGCTCTTTGATTGATGCCCTTTATATTCCTTTTATCTGAGAGAGCCAAGTCCATGATGAAAGTTGGTAAGTCAGATATCCTGGCACCTTAAAGAAGTAGCCCTTTCTGGGTTTCATTTGTAGTGCATTTTTCTGTGATGAGTGCAAGGCCAAAAATGTAGGGTACATGTTTGTTGAACTACTACAAATGCCACTTATTTCAGGAGCAAAAGAAAAGAAAGTCCAGCTCTTACTACAAAAAAAAAAAAAAAAGAAGAAGAAGAAGAAGAAGACTCTTAGTGAATATTATTAATAAAATTGAAGCCTTAAACAACAATTTCTTTGTGTCCTTGAACTTGATGTGGTATGAGTTAAGAGTCACAGAACAGCAAATCCAGATTAACAACTGTAAACCTTCGAACTTCATGCTCAAAGTGGTTGGTTACAAGAGAGCTAATTTTTACAACATGGTGAGACAGGCAATTATCCATTGTCTCTTACACTAAGACTAATCTTTGCACTGACTCGTTGGAGACCCTTTCTTTCTCTGGAGAATACAATCTGCACAAACTGCGAGGTTCAAGATAGTGATGATCTGCTAAGCATATGCAGAACAGATGGTTGAAGGAATTATCTGCCCATTCAATTGTTACATGACTCATTTCCGCCACCTTGCTGCCCCTGCACACACAAGGCTGTACACAGCCAGTCCTTGGGTTTTTCCCCATGTTAATTCATGGAGGACACTAGGCATGGCTAGCTGTGGAGAGGTACAGGGACCAGCATCCTCAGACAATGTTGTCTAACTTCCTGGCAGTGTGCTCTTTGGAAGTAACAAAAAAGTAAATGTCATTCAGGTAATAGCCAACTACATTGGGAGCTCATTGGGAATGGACTGCAATCAAAGCTCTGGAAAATGCAGTCTATATTCTTGCTAGCTTCGTGTTGAAAAGTCTTGTCCTGTGTAGATAGCTAGGAAACAAAAAGAAACTGAGGAGTAAAAAAAAAGCCAATACTGGAGATGAGAGGGTCCTTGTTGGCCTCAGATGTTGCTCCCTCCATCATCACCGTGTTTTAACAAAAGGCCAAAATTCGCAGTTTAAATTGTCTTAATCCCTCAGAGAAGTAATTCACAAATGTTTGCATACAAATATTTCTTAATCTTCCTCTTATGCCAGAGATCCAGAAAAGAAAAAACAGCAACAATAAAAATCCAATACTATAGAAATAGGGTTTTCAGTCCATTAGTTGACTGGGTCTTGGAATAAGTCATATTCATCAATGCATCTTTGCATTAATTAGGCCTAATAATATCAGGATTAAAGCCAGGTGAGTTGAAAAGGTCACACTGGGAACCTGTGGTCTTTACCACAATATTTCCCTGCTTCCATTTAATTGAATTTTAAGTGGGTTCATAATGAATAAATAAAACCTCTGTACTGTCTCTACCACTTGGTTTTAATTAGAGACTGGAAATAAAAAAAAAAAAGTCCTGGTTTAACTTAGCAATGAAAGCGTGATTTCGAAGCTTGAGAAGAAATGAAACAATATGCTGGGTTAGGTTTTATTTTATTTGAGGCTACTTTTCTCTCTTTTCTTTGAGTTTGTTATACATAGTTTCGTGCCATGTACTGTGCAGGGGCCATAGCATGTCTGCCCTTGTGGAGCTTACATAGTAAAAGACCACTTTACTGTTTAGGCTTAAATTTAAGAAATCTTTCAGAAAAGAACATTCTGGGCTCTGGCTGGGTAACTCTCAGTTAGAGCATTGCACTGATACCTCAAGGTTGTGGGTTTGATTCCCCAATCAGGGCACATACAATAATCAACCAATGAATGCATAAATAGGTGGATCAACAAATTGACCTTTCTCTCTCTCTCTCTCAAATAAAGAAATAAAAAGTTAAAAAATACTCTCCAGGAAAAATCCTGATACTAATAATTAAAATAAATATGAAAGAAAATACTAAATCAAATTAGTATGCTTTATCCACTATATTCATTTCTACAAATGACTATTTTTTCTGCTTAAAATTATTTTCCACTCCCATTGAAAATATTGGTTACTATGTATATTCTGTTAAGATATTACTCAGTGTGAGACATAGCAAACTCTTAAATCATCAAAACAGATAACTTTTATATAATTTGTGCAAAAATGCCAGGTAGCAAAACACTTACAATTTTCTTTTTAGTTATGTTACAGAAAGCCCAAAGATAGCAAGGATTCTGAGGGAGGCTTTGCAGGGAACTCATAGGTATTTAAACAAAAGTAAATTTTAAACATTTAGGTCTATATGGCTGTTCTGTACTTATTTCTCCCTTCGCCCATCACCCTTTCCTTTTATCTGGAAGATGCTGGTGTAAAATAAGTGACATGGTGAAGTGGCTTTGCTTTTTATGATTTCCTGAGGCCGTGAACTATTTACAAAGATTCGTTCCACTGGAAGTCTTGGGTTTCCTGTTTTTATAATCCACACTTTCCATGGTGGTTTAGACTAAATTGGCCGTTATAGGTTTGGAGAGCCATCTATTTAACATAGTAAATTACACTGCTACTCCCATGCCCATCTCCTAATGGCCCAGGTTCTGGGGCTGCTCACTGACAGCAAAGAACACAGCAATGCCTCACTTTCCGCCTGTTTCTGTAGTTAACTCCTCTTTCAAGTTGCTCTTCAGCCATGTTTATTTGGCGCATTGAGTTGTCAGGAGACAGGTACATTGGAAGGAGAAATGACAATTGGAATGTAATTTTCCTTTCATCAAGAGGAGTTCCTTCACAGTATGGATGGCCCAGCCCTGGGGCAGAGGTGCGGAAGGCTCAGTGATGATCTCACGTGGCCTAATGAACCTGTGACAGGTAGAGCAAAATCCCTTTGCACAGCCGTACCATGATGTTAGTCAGATCAAGTCCCTGGTGAGTGCTTGTAAATAGAGTTTCAATTCTAGAGGACTGTCAGCATATTCAGCAAAGAATACAGGGTTATCTCCTCCATGTGCATGGTAATTTAGCTAGTCAACAGCAGCAGAAATGGTCATGTGTATGTACACAGAGGGTTCTAATAACTGGTAATGAGGTAGACACAGCAGGCAACCCAGTGCAGAATAATGAGGAGTAAAGGGGAAGGTGGTGTTTGGAAATCATTGTGATGGGACCATGCTACAAGCGGGGGCATGAGTGGGGAGTGATGGCGGCATCAAAAATCCTTGAAGCAGGTTTCATAACTTTGATAGTATGTCAGTAACTTGTTAAGTTTGCAGATAGGGGAGAATTTTGAAAACAAAATTGAAAGCAATCCAGGCACTGTCAGTGCAGATCTGCCAGTCTCTAGATATTCAGGAACTCCAAGGGCAGTATTTGCATGTCACGCTGCCTGCAAGCTTAGGTAGTTAGGTTATAAAGTGGGAGGCATTGGTGTCATTTCTAAGCAACAGGACAAGATTGCTTTTATAGTAGACAGGATTCTTAAATCTGGGATGATTCATGTCTTCTCAAACCCATCCCTTATTGGGATGACTCCAAATATTTGCAATTCTACAAAGTTTTATGCACTTTTCAACCTCCTTACTTTATCTAATTGCTTCCTCCCTCTGGTACCTTACCTGGGTCATTATAAAGTATCAGAAAGCCATACACAGGAATAAGAAAATCCTAATTGTATTAATATTTTGGGGTAGGATGTGATCCATCTGAATACATTTTGCTTGGGTTGGCTTTTTAAGTCCTCTTTTGATCCATAGTCTAAAAATAAGTTTCAGCTGAATTAACTATTGTGCCCTCTTCACTTAAATGGTTTTATTGGTGTGTGTGAGCTTGGGTGAGGGTTTTGTAATTTACAACAGCTCTGTAGGTAATCATCCTATGGAAGTTCAGTAAAAATGCTAATATGTTGCCATTTATTGTGAGAATCACAGCTGTTAATCATCAGTGTTTCTGTATCTTGGAAAAAAAGCAAACCTGATAACTGTCACTGATTCTAATGATTCAACAACACTATGATTTGTAGGAGTCTGAGGTGACTGCAGCACATGTGGATCTTCTCGACATTTATTGTTTTTATATGTATCAATCATAGACTAAGAAATCATTAAAATTATCCACAGGTGCCTCTAATGGTAGGGAAATGCTAAAATTCCCACAACATGAAGAAGCGAATGAGAAGTTGGGAAAGAAAATGTGCTATTTATTTCATCTCTGGAGTAATAAAAGAATAAGCTGAAAAAAAGGGTCAGTGTTTCTCTGTGAGCATCATCTGGATTATGAATATGTTCATGGTTTATAGTTTTTTCAAGCGCACATTTGGGAAACTAAGCATCCTTCCCTCTTCATAGGTGGTCTACATCAGGGGACATTTGTGGCCATGACTGGTGAGTGGAAGGTGAGAAAATAGCCCCTAACTTTCCTCACCTATATTTCTTTTCTCCCGAGTATAGGACTGGAGCACACTACAGGAAACCCCAAATTTTTGTGAGGTATGACTAAAAGAGAAGAAACAGACTCAGGGCTCCTCTGAAATGTAACAGGATAAAGATGGAGTAGACAGAATTCTGGGGAATGAGTAGAGACATAAATAAGAAGAAAATATACACCCATGTTTCTGAGCATTGCTGCTTAAACCACAGGCTAGAAGGCCAGAATTCCAAATTTCCATGGTTAGCTCTTGGGTATCTTTAGTCCAACTCTTCTAATGACCATGTAGCATTAGATATTTATAATCACTTTATTTATTGAGAAATATCTGAGGGTCCTGTTAGTTTGTTTCTTGCTTCCTGTTATGGAAATGCCATTTTCTACTTTGAGGGTATGGGAAGCATAGGCTGGTGGCATGTAGAAAAATTGACAAATATAGATATATTAGAATTGTGTTTTTATTATGATATTTTAAACTTTTTTGGTATCCACTCTATCAAATTTCTCAACATAAAATATATCTAAAATGCTTTTTCTAGTGTCTATATTTGTTTATATAAATTGCTTTATTTTAACAGTTCAGGATGATAACATCAGATTATGCAACTGTGAGTCTATATTGATAGGAAAAATCTTAACTAATAAAAGCGTAATATTGAAATTAACCATTTCTTTGAGATGGGGTAAGCCATGCCCACCAGCCAATCAGAGCGACTGTATGCAAATTAGCCCAGCCAACATGGAGGCCGCCACTCACGGACCTGAGTAAACGGCAGCTTCCATTATAGCTTAAACTGGCTCTAGCGAAACACAAGTTTGAAACAAAATAACAATCATAGAATCCTCCGGAGCTGAAGGAAACAGCAGGCCTAAGAGTAATATTGTCTCATTACAGACACTGCGAGGTGAAGCAGAGAGGAGATTTTGTTACATATCTAGGCCCCGGCTTAAAGGAACAGTGTATCAATTATAGGAGATAAACAAACCCTAGAAACCTGCGACCAGCCAGCCTTGCTGGGACATTGGGTCAATGGGAGCTGTGGGCAGCCTTAAAGCCTGAAAGTGCCAATCAGCCCGTCACCCATGCTGGCCACAACCCAATGGGGTGAGGGACGTTCCTGGGGGGCCTGGCCAGCCTGCCCCTCACCCAGGCTGGTCAGGCACACCAGCAGGTGGACATCCCCAGAGGGGTCTCAGACTGTGAGAGGGTAACAGGCCAGGCTGAGGGACCTCCCGAGTGCACAGAGCAGCTGCAGGGTGGAACAGCGCAGGACCCAGGACCCATGAGTGGGAAAGAGGCAGCAGGGTTGGCTGCCTGCTTGGCGGCTGCCCAGGCCCTTTGAGGGGCATCGGGGAGTGGGAAAGAGGCAGCGGGGGGCAGGGGCCTGCTTGGTGGCTTCCCAGGTCCTTTGAGGGGCATTGGGGAGTGAGAAAGAGGCAGTGGATGTCAGGGGCCTGTTTGGCGGCTTCCCAGACCCTTTGCGGGGCACCGGGGAGCGGGAAAGAGGCAGCGGAGGCATCTCGGCCTGTTTGGCGGCTGCAGGCCCTTTGCGGGGCACCAGGGAGCGGAAAAGCAAGACTGAAGTGGCTGGGGTCCTGCTTGGCAGCTCCCCAGATCCCTTGGCGGCACCGGGGAGTGAGAAAGGAAGGCAGCAGGGAACTGGTGAGTGGGAAAGAGTCAGCAGCCTGCTTGGCGGCTCCCCAGGCCCTTTGGGGGGCACTGGGGAGCGGGAAAGCAAGCTCTTGGGGGCTGGGGTCCTGCTTGGCGGCTCCCCAGGTCCCTTCCGGGGATCAGGGAGCAGGAAAAGGCTGGCCTGACCACGAGGCAGGGTTTTCCCTGCTTTCTTGTGGCTGGAGGAAGATGGGCAGTAGGCAAGCTTGGGAGGCAGGCAGCACCCAGCCCTGGCCACAGCTCAAAAAAAGAGAACAACATGCAGGAGAGGGCAAGAGTTTGAGAGATCAACATAGAGGGGGTGCCTGCTCCAAGCCTGGGGGCAGGCCCCCAGCAGGTAGACACACACAGGAGGACTGCTCCTAGCCTCAGA
>PVJC01052724.1:0-11055 GCA_004026665.1 Murina feae
AAGAACAGGTATTAAGGCGAAGATTAAGAAATTTGGATTACATAATTTACACAAAAGCAATGCTATCACCCTCCCCATGTGGACTCGGGCGAGGACTGGCCCTTCTTAGGGAGAAGTGGGCGGCTCTGGGGTAGGCAAGGGACTTCCTGTAACAATGCCTCTCTCGCACTTGGAATGACTATTAAAAAAGAACAATGTACAAAGTCCTCACCACATTGTAGAACTTTGGGGATGCTCGCTCCAACAGACTGCAGTCACCCTCACCATTCCAGTTTTTAAATCCTGAGTCAAGCGCGCCCCCCCCCCAAAAAAAAAGATCAAACAAACAACCAAAAAAAACACACAAAGCCATGCCAATCTCATCTCCTTTTCTGCACAAGTTAGGTTTTGTCAAAAAGGGTGTAATCGACTAAGTAACAGTCCGCCTAGAAGGATTTGTGGTGGACGATGGAGGGGCCGGACTCGTCATCCACATCTGCTGGAAGGTGGGCAGCAAGGCCAGGATGGAGCCAACGATCCACACAGAGTACTTGCGCTCAGGGGGCACAATGATCTTGATCTTCATCGTGCTGGGAGCCAAAGCAGTGATCTCCTTCTGCATCCTGTTGGCGATGCCTGGGTACATGGTGGTTCCACCAGACAGCACGGTGTTGGCGTACAGGTCCTTACGGATGTCAACGACACACTTCATGATGGAGTTAAAGGTAGTTTCGTGGATGCCACAGAATTCCATGCCCAGGAAGGAGGGCTGGAAGAGGGCCTGGGGCAGTGGAAGCACTCGTTGCCGATGGTGATGACCTGCCTGTCGGGCAGCTCGTAGCTCTTCTCCAGGGAGGAGCTGGAGGCTGCGGTGGCCATCTCCTACTCGAAGTCCAGGGCGACGTAGCACAGCTTCTCCTTGATGTCGCGCAGGATTTCCCGCTCGGCTATGGTGGTGAAGCTGTAGCCAGGCTAGGTGAGGATCTTCATGAGGAAGTCTGTCAGGTCCCGGCACGCCAGGTCCAGACGCAGGATGGCGTGGGGGAGGGCGCAGCCCTCACAGATGGGCACCGTGTGGGTGACCCCGTCCCCGGAGTCCATCACGATGCCAGTGGTACGGCCAGAGGCTACAGGGACAGCACGGCCTGGATGGCCACGTACATGGCAGGGGTGTCGAAGGTCTCAAACATGATCTCGGTCATCTTCTCACGTTTGGCCTTAGGGTTCAGAGGGGCCTCGGTGAGCAGGACAGGGTGCTCCTCGGGGGCCACATGCAGCTCGTTGTAGAAAGTGTGGTGCCAGATCTCCATGTCGTCCCAGTTAGTGACGATGCCGTTCTCGATGGGGTACTTCAGGGTCAGGATGCCTCTCTTGCTCTGGGCCTCATCACCCACGTAGGAGTCCTTCTGCCCCATGCCCACCATCACGCCCTGGTGCCGGGGGCGCTCCACGATGGAGGGGAAGACAGTCCGGGGGCATCATCCCCCCCCAGGCTGGCTTTGCACAAGCTGGAGCCGTTGTCCACCACGAGCGCAGCAATATCATCATCCGTGGCGAGCAGGAGGCGGTGTGGGTCGGAGACCGCGGAAGAGCGGCGAAGTTGAGTGGCCTGAGCGGGCGGCGGCCGCGGTCTCGTTACCCCTACCTTTTAAAGAGCTTACATAGCGTCAACCAGTACTGTGTCACATGCCCAAAATATTTGTAAGTTGGGCTGAGAAATATGAGTTTGGGTTGGACCCACTGCCACTTACAAGTAAACCAGAATTCTCCTTAGACATAAGGAATATTGAATATCAGGCAACCAGACAGGCAACCGTCAATCTCTTCACCAAAAAATACCCCAGAGAAGTAGATGATATGGAATCCAGGAATCATGCAATCTATTAAGGAGAAAACTGAGATTTTACATAGTGACATCAGTGAAGAAAAGTCTCATGATAGCATTAGTGTGGAATGAGAAAAGATTCCAGAAACAAATGCAACTGATTATTCAATCTGTTTGTCGATGCTGAAAACAGATATGCATCTGTGTGAAAATTTGAAATTAATTAGTGAAAGGTACTGAACACTAAACAAATAAAAATGAAGATAATTTTTACTAAAGGAATATAACAGTTTTACAAGCCATAAAATGTTGTAGGGACATCTGGAGATACAGCAGTAGCAGTGACATAATTTTTGAATTCCCACCTTAAAACAGAGAAACTAAATAGTAAACTAAAAACTGTTAGCATTTATTAGCAAATTAGGTGATAAATTATTCCCACAAGCCCTAAAATACAAGTAGCTATACAGGCTCCTAAAAGAAAACATAAGAGAAAATCTGCAATCTTTTGAAAAATATTTCTTATAGAATATCTTAACTAATAAAAGCGTAATATTAAAATTAACCGTTTCTCCGGGACGGGGGTAAGCCATGCCCACCAGCCAATCAGAATGGCTGCATGCAAATTAGCTCAGGCAAGATGGCAGCCCACAGCCCTGGAGGCCAGTGCAGTGCCAGTGGCAGGGTGAGCGGGATGTGGGGTTGGGCGGGAGGGAGATGGCATAGTGGCGGTTGATGTGGGGGTGGGGAGCGACCAGCCTGGTGGTGGGTGGTGTGGGGGTGGGCGGGCAGGATCAGCGGGTGGCAGGTGATGTGTGTGGGGTGGGTGGGGTGAGATGTGCTGTCTCCTGCCTCTTATGGGCAAAACAAGTTTTGGGTGCTTGTAAACTCCCTGTCTCCTTGGTTGGCTGGCCTTCTCAGTAAATGCTTATATTTTTTCAACCCTGCCTTAGTTATTGGACATTGCAACAGGCAGCCTGAGCCCACCCAGGGGTTTCCTGGTAACAAAATCAGCCAGTCAGAGAAAGACAGGTATCACATGATCTCACTCATATGTGGAATCAAATGAACAAAATAAACTGATGAACAAAATAGATCCAGCCCAGCTGGTGTAGCACAGTGGTTGAGCATCAACTTATGAACCAGGAAGTCACAGTTTGATTCCTGGTCAGGGCATATGCCCGGGTTGTGGGCTTGATCCCCAATATGGGGTGTGCAGGAGGCAGCCAATCAATGATTCTCTCTTATCATTGATATTTCTATCTCTCTCTTCCCCTTTCTCTCTGAAGTCAATAAAAATATATTATTTTTTTAAAAAAATTCTACAGACATAGAAGCATGGAACAGACTGATGAACCTCAGAGGGAAGGGAGTAGGGGGGACAGGAAGAGACTAACCAAAGAACATATATGCATATATATGTAGCCCATGGAAACAGACAATAGTGTGGTAAAGGCCTGGGAGGGGATCAATGGGGGGAAAAGAGGGACATCTGTAATACTTTCAACAATAAAGATAAATTTAACTAACAAACAAACAAGAAATAACATGGGCACTGAGCAGTTCAAATGGATGCCAATCATAGGAAATCTGTGTGGCTGTATCAGCATCTAAGTCCTGGCAGTGACCATGAAATGAACAGGATGGTGTACTGTAGTTGCAGGAGGCAATAGCTATCATGCTATATAGTCAAGCATATAGGTTCAAATCCCAACCCTGCTCTTTATGAATTATGGAGCTTCAAGAAGTTTTCCCAAGGCCTCAATGTCCCTATCTATAAGATAATAATAATAAAGTCCCACCTACAGAGTGTTTACTAAGAACATTAAAGCAGACAATTCATGTGGAGCATTTGACATAATGTCTGACACATTGCACTAAGTCCAAGCTACTTTTATCTTATTTAGCAGCTATGTTTTTATCTTCGTCTTTTTTTTTTTTTTTGCAAAATTCTTATAAACATTATCAAGCATTTCATAAATGTTCAGTTCCTAATAAACAAAGATCTATTTTAATTGGCCTGGAGTACAGCAAACTAAATTTAATGAAGACTATGCTGGCCATCTTTATATATAATTATCTCTCTTCCTGAGGTATTTGTTTTTTATTTTAATAAAAAAACAACACAGGCTCTGGAAACTAACTAAGTAGGTTGTAGCCAGCTCTTCTTCTTCCTAGCTGGAAAAACTTGGGCCAGTTGCTCCCCATCTTTGAGCTTCATTTCTCTCATCTGTCAAATAAATATAATCTGAATCACTTACTTTGTAGATTCAATTATACACTTTAGAACATTTATTGATTTTTAATTTTTTTTCAGATAGAAAGGGAGAGGGATAGAAACATTGATTAGAGAGAAACGTTATCGATTGCCTGCCTCCTGCATACCCCCTACTGGGCATGGAGCCCTCAACCTGGCCTGTGCTCTGACAAGGAATTGAACCAGTGACCTCTTGGTTCCTGGGTCAACGCTCAACCACTGAGCCACACCAACTGGGCTACTTTTGAACATCTAAAACAGTGCCTGGCAGAAGGGAGAATCATTAAGTAAATACTAGCTTTCATTATTTTATTGTTCGCTATTTCAACTCCTTTGTGAAGTAGAGATAGTATAAATCATAAACTTAACAAGTAGTCTACTCAGGAAGTTTTCACTACTTTTTCCATTACACACTGTTCTGATTTTTTTTTAAAAAGGCATAGATTCTGTAAATAAAATGTTCATATTTATTTATAGTTATACGAATACAGATTAAAAGGGATTCATACTGTGCTCTGATGTGTAGAAAACACTTAATTTCTTTTTTGGTGTATAATTAATCTTAATTTGCTCCAGTGATAGGTTGTAGAGCAAGGGAAACAGCCAAATGTTTGTATGACTGCCAGAAGCTATTTCCAGCAGGTCATAAATGCAAAAGTTCATCAAAAGGTTGGTGGACCTTGAGCCTTCAGCAAGGGCTGGAAAATATATATTATTGCCTGTTGGAAATGGCTAAGGGCATTTCCCCAAACCTGAAAAGGATGCATAAATGATTGCTTGCTGCCAGACAGCTGAGGGCATTTTAATCTACATATTATTGCCTCCTACAGGCTAAACACCTGAACCGCCATAGGCAGTTCCTCTGATCTGACAATGGATTCTGTGTACCAAACCTTGCCTTTGATATGTATATCTACTTTGCCTTAGGACAATTTGTGTTAATAAAAAGCAAGGGGTCCTGAGACAAGGAGGACTTTGTTTCTCTAGCTAAGTCTCCTTGGGCTTCCCAAAATACCTTCCAAAATTATGTTTCGCCTCTAGACTCTTCAATAATTTACCATAGCCCCTTCTCCAGACTCCTGAACCCTCTAGTGAAAGGGCGGTGCAAAACTGACTCCAAACTGTTCCTTTTGTTCTGTCCCTTTTATAAGAATGTAACAGTTGTAACAGCTGCTCAAACCCCCCTCCCCCTTTTCAAACAGGCCAATAGGGATGCAGAGAACATGACCCAAGTCCAAATTAGGCTAATTGCATCTTGCCCCCTGTGCAACCAAACCTTGGCCCTTCCCTCGACAAATCAACAGGGGCCATACACATTACCCCACCCACTACTTCCAGACCCCCTATAAAACCTTTGTTCTCTCTCCACCCTGCTGCTGCATCAGTGAGTGTGTGTGGGACTGAGCTCGAGCTAGCGCAAATAAAGGCTCTTTGCTTTTGCATCGGACTCGGGCTCCCTGGTGGTCTTTGGGGATCACGAAATGTAGGCATAACACTAGATGCTGAGAAACACATACTGCCATCATATGACAGCGGGGGTGAGATAAATTTCTCAAACTCTTGTGGTGACTTCTGGATCACTGCTTGTCTCTGCCACCAAATGGCCGTTGAGGAGTGCTCCCTGGTGAGTACTGAAGGATCACTGTTCTAGTTCTGTGCATTCTCCTGCTGCTGTGCATGATAGTCTCTCTCACCTTGATCAGAACCTGGTGGGGCTCCCTAGATGGTTCACCCAAATGATGCTGAAGATTTCCTTAAAAGCCTGCCTTTCCCCTGTTCAGCGCTGACCTGTGGTGCTCGCCTAAGCTATGCCATTTCCCGCAACAGACTCCGTGGCAGGCCCATCTTCTGCGTGCCCTTGCAGGGATATGCAGGAGGTTTCCATGCATGCTACCCAGAAACCAAAGGCAGTTCAGAAAAGCTAAACTCAGACCCAGCCCTGTGCAGTCTATCTGTGCTACAGAGGTCTTTGCTGTGCTGTCTGCAGGTTGGTAAAAGAGCTCCCTATAAAGTCCCGAATGTGGAATGAGGCAAAGCTTTCTGCCATTAATCTACGCCTTTTAATCTACGCCTCTGCCAGGGATGGTCTCACCCAGTCCAAAGCTCAGACAGGGGAAACTAGGCCATTTGATCCTCACCCCACATCTCTCCTCAACCTGTCTCCCTTCTTTCCCCCCACAATTCCCCAGGACCATATGATGGTTATTGTATATATCATTACTGGTCTAAAGGGTGCCAAGATAGCTGGCAAACCATTGTTTCTAGGTGTGTCATTGAAAGTGTTTTTGGAACAGATCAGCATTTGAATTGGTAGACTGTAAAGAAAATGGCCCTCACTGCATGTGGGAGAACAAAAAGAGGGAGGAAAGAGAAAATCTACTCTTTCTGGTTAAACTGTGACATCCGTTTTCTTTTGCCTTCGAATATCAGACATTGGTGCTCCTAGTACTTGGGCCTTCGGGCTGGAGCTCACACCATCAGCTTGGACTTGAACTGAATCACATCCCTGAATTTTCTGGTCTCTCCTTGTGGGACTTTTCAACCTCCCTAATTGTGTGAACCAATTCCTATAATAAATATCCTTTTATACATATCTATACAAAACCTATTTATTTTGTTTCTCTATAAAACCCTGACTAAAACAGGCCAAAAGGGACAACATTCAAACTTTTCACCTTCTCTAAGTTATATCTTCCTTCTTCCAGACTCCAACCTCATGACTGAATCTTAATGGTCCACAGGATGTAGGAGGGAAAAATCAGTTTACCAATGAGACAGTTTAAATCAGAGGTAATCCAAAATGTTACACACACACCCCCCCACACACACACACGTGAACTGAATGTATTAATCATTGGGTTATCAATTACTTTTGTTTTAAATAAAAACACAGTGTATTACTGTTAACAGTTTTTTTTTATTCAAGAGGATGGAATGCTACTCTTATATTGACAGAAAACATGTTCTCACTCCACCTTAATCTTGTAAAACTAAAAACAGAAATGTCTTCTGTTATCTTGAAAAAATGTAGAAAATGAGGGAATTTCTGAGTGCTAAGAAATGTTCCCTCCCCCCGTGGTTAGAGCAGAAATGAAAGTATTCATGCATAAAAAAAGCATTTTCATTTAACCTTTAAAAAATATTAAATCCCGTAGATATATATTTGTAACAACCAGGGAAGATTTTCTTTTATTAGTGGAGATAAAACAGACTTCTCAAAACAATTATCTTCAAGTGGATTATCTTATACAATAAAAGTGTAATATGCAAATCAACTGAACGACAGAATGACCGGTCAGTGGGGGGATGGGGCAGGGCAGCTGAGCAGGTGGCACTAGGCCAGCCAAGGAGCATGCCAGTCGGCAATGGGGTGGGGAGGTAGTCCCTAATCAGCCCCCCCCCTCCGCTGTCACCTCCTGCAGAGGGAGGCCAGTCTGTGGCTTAGGCTGCTCCCTAAGCCATTGGACATCCCGTGAGGGCTCCCAGACTATGAGAGGACACAGGCGGGGCTGAGGGATCCCCCTGAGTGCACCAGGATTTTCATGCACCAGGCCTCTAGTAGATAATAAAAATAAACAAATCTTCTTATTTGAAAGATCTAGAAAACTGTGGTACATCTACACAATGGAATACTATGCTGCTGTAAAAAAGAAGGAATTCTTACCATTTGCAGCAACATGGATGGAACTGGAGAGCATTATGCTAAGTGAAATAAGCCAGTCAATGAAAGAAAAATACCACATGATCTCACTTATTTATGGATAATAAAGACCATTATAAATTGATAAACATAAACAGATACAGAGGCAGAACAGCATTGAACAGATTGTCAAACTACAGCTGGAAGGCTCGGGAGGGTTGGGGGGGAGTTAAGAGATCAACTGAAGGACTTGTATGCAGGCATATAGCATAATCAATGCACACAAGACACTAGGGAGTGGGGAGGAGGGGGGAAGGTCAAGGGGGAAAAATGGAGACTTATTTAACACTCTTTGTAATACTTTAAGCAATAAAACAAAATTTCAAAAAAAGGAAGATCTAAAAAGCTAATTGAGAAGATGACAAACTTTCTTTCAGCCCCTTTCGGCTAAAAATGCTGAAGGAAAGTAAGTCTCTTGTGTTTCCTAACTTAGTTCTTTGCTGACCCTTTCACCAATCCTTTAACTCTAAATAGCAGAGTCAAAGTCTCATAAAAATAGATTTTTAGATCTGATAGAAAAATGTTGTAAAATCTTTTTCTCACCAAAACAGTTTAGTCTAAATGAGGATTGAGTAATACAAACTCAGCATTTGTTTATTCATTTCCTGTGCCTTACAACATCATTCCTCTCTTCTGTTAATTCTGTGGCTTGGTGTGTATTCTCACAAATAAGACTCTGATAACCAAATATTCACTTATGTAGCCTGTCAGCATTTTATTGTTTTATGTATGTGTTCATTTTCTTTTTTATAAAAAAATTTCAAACATATACAAAAATAAAAAGATCACCTTGCTTTAATAATTACCACATAGTCATCTTATTTCTTCTATGCCACCACCCACTTCTCACCACCACCTTCTCCCTTAGATTCTTTTGAAGCAATTTGTTTCAAGTATAAGTTAGTTCCCACCAAGTACAGTGTTCCTATGAAAACTTTTTAAAAAATATTTTTTATTTCTTGATTTAAAGGAGAGAAAGGAAGGGAGAGAAAGGGAAGGGAAAGAGAGAGAGAGAGAGAGAGAGAGAGAGAGAGAGAGAGAGAGAGACCTATTTGTTGTTCCACTTACTTATGCATTCATTGGTTGTTTCTAGTATGTGCCCTGACCAGAAATCAAATCCGAAACCTTGACATATCCTGACAACACACTCTAACCAACTGAGATACCCCACCAGGGCTCCTGTGAAATCTTTTGTAAGTCAAAATTGTGTAAAGCAAAGAAATTTATTAATTTATATGGAAATATTTTTTAGCATTCCCAAAAACATAACCTACCAAATCACATCAAATAACACATAAAACCTAAAATAATGCTAACATACAGTTAAAGCAGGAATGCACAAAATAAATTGAGATACAGCACAAATGCTCACAGCTCGAAGCCACAGTGGCATCATGGTGGGAAGGGGGAGGAACTTGGGAGGCCACTCTTGCCGCTGCCTCTCTAACAGTAACTGCAAATCAAATGCTGACGCTATTTTCGCCTTTTTTTCTTAAAATCAAAAATCCATTTTAGATTTATTTCAGTTAGTGAAAACCAGTAGTAATGTAGGTCTTTCATAAAAGCGAAGTGGTGTAACTTGAACTTGCAAAAAGCTGAGCATGCCTGTACATGTGGGTTTTGCTGATATAACTAGCTCTGTTTCTTCCTTGGGGTCTTCGTGCAATATCCATCATATGTTTTCCAGTTTCTGTTCAGGATTTGGATTTCTACTTTTGCACTTGCCATGTGCATCTGATAAATGACTGAATCTAGCTGGAATTCAGTGCATGTAAAGAATGATGTTTACATACATAAATCCAGAATGGAGCTAACAGGGAAAATAAAACCCTGACAACATGGGCAAGAAAAACGATACCACAGTGAGAGCTCTGTATGTTGAAGAAAATCTGTAATATTGTGTAGAATAAATGTTTAGGGAATTGGTTGGCTAGCAGGTCCTCAAAAGCTTGCATTTTTGTGTTCGATACTACTTTAAAATAGTAAAATCCCATTACCAATCACATTTTACATACCAGATAATAATGGATTTGCATTTTACCTGCTAGAAATGGAAACTTTCTCTTAAAATTAAGATTATTATAACTATCTGTAGCCACATCACCCCTTTGTTCCTCAAAGGTAGTTTGTACTCTTGTACAAAGAGCTTGACTTACTCGTCCTTACTCTTAAAGCAATAGCACCACCCTGTGGAAATACGGAAATGTTTTCTCACACTAGAACTTTTTAGACCTGTTCTTAACATGCCAAGTAACTCTTTAGCAGTCTAGTGAAGTTTTGGATGCCTTCTCAGATTAATGATTTTAAATGCAGAAAATACAATACAAAGAATTACAAAAGAAACCAATTATACAAAAACATGTTGTAGCCAAGTGTTCACGGACTCCAATTAAGAAGCCATAGTAGGAGACTAGGAACATGAAATTACGGTTCCTTCAAAAACAACTCCTCTCTATTATTCTTCTAATTAAGCATCTTTATTATAATTGAGTTTTAAGATATTCCTTCAGAAATTACATAATGGGGCTGGTTTAATGTCTATTAGTATTTATCTATATGATATATATTTTAGAAGGGAGAAGGTATTAGAGACTGAAGAGGCATTTTTATTGAATAAAAACAGTCTGAACGGTGAAAAATGTTGGGTTTTGTATCTAGGTCCTTTAAATACTTGAAATTTGGATACTCTTGGCAAGAAGAAAGAATGGATTTCACAGCACTCCTGAAAAGGTCATCTTGACCATAAGGGCTTACTCTGTGAGCTTTTATGGAGCCCACAGTGAGCCAAGGTGGACAATTAATGCTATTATACAGCTCTGCTGGGTAAATTCAGCTACAGAATGCCCAGAGTTAAGTTCCTTCAGAAGGCCAAAAAGGTGGCTCTAGCCCAACTAGCATGGCTCAGTGGTTGAGTGTGGATCTATGAACTAGAAGGGCACCAGTTCGATTCCCAGTCAGGGCACATGCCCAGGTTGCAGACTCAGTCCCCAGTATGAGGGGTGCAGGAGGTAGCCGATCAGTGATTCTCTCTCATCATTGATGTTTCCATCTCTTTCTTTCTCCCTCTCCCTTTCTCTCTGAAATAAATAAAAACATATCTTCTATAATAAAAGCAAAACATGCAAATGTGACCGTTACCACCAGCCAATCAGAGCGGCTGTATGCAAATTAACCCAGCCAAGATGGAGGCCAACAGCCAATCAGAGCGGCTGTATGCAAATTAACCCAGCCAAGATGGAGGCCAACAGCCACGGAACTAGACCAAACCAAAGGGTTCTGTTGCAACTGCCTGCC